>PVLA01010330.1:0-64548 GCA_004027455.1 Hydrochoerus hydrochaeris
GCCCTAAGCCTGGGGCGTTTCCTGCTTGGGGCTGGGGGTGGCTGCCAAAGGTTAGCAAATATATATTCCAGCTTCTAAAAAATAAAGCGGATTCAGATTCACTCACAGACTGGTGTGCAGTGTTTTCTGTCTCTCAATCGCCGACTCCCTGACCACCTTTGGGAAACCCTAGCCCTGCCGCAGCTGGACTCCGGCACTGGATTATAATATTTTCTCTCTCTTTTTTTCCTAATATCTATGTTTTTTATAAAAGAGAAAGCATTTAATATTTAAACTTGCATGTTTGAACTTTAATTCAGCACTAATGATAGCTTAACATTATGGTCTCACAGTTTAAAACAGAGATGCGCCTTGGTGTTTGTCCCACAGCCTTGGAAGGGAGGTGTGAGAGGGATCTTGAAAATGAAGTGTCATTTAATTCACGATGAACCTGCCTAAATCCACCTCTGAATATATCTGCCCCAAACAAAATGATTTTACTATCGTGGTTTTGGCCCCTTTCTGATGGATACTCTCCTGGCCCAGCCTTCTCACCTGTGATGACATTTCCACACAAAGACAGGCTCCATTTAGGGTTCCTCCAAAAAGTGTCATGACTCTCAGAAAGATTATGTTGGTTTAAGATTCCTTCACCATTAAGGAAAATCAATCAAATAAATTCTGATTCATTCAATATGAAATTCTCTGAAAAATTAATTCTTAATTGGAATAGTTTTGCCATTTAAAAAGCTCAAGATTTTCCCTCTCAGTAGCTACATAACATTGGGACTGTGATTCTCAATTTAGCTAAAAAGTGCATTTAAAAACTGCTGCTTAGAGAGTGAAAACAGGAGAGCAGAAAATATAAAATAGACACTGAAAATTTTTATATGGCGGTAGCTAGTAGAAAAAGGAAATTAGCTCAATGTGATTTTTAATGTATTTAATAATAGGTCTTCAGGTAGATTTGTTTTCAAGTTTCACTGATTAGTAAAGGGTATTACTGTGTTCAGGAAATTTTTTAAAATGTAGTGGGTGACAACAACTGGGTGAGAACCTATTTTTTTTCTTCAAGGAGCTTATAATACCTTCAAATACCAAGGATAGGATTGGTATGTAAACAACATGATTAAAAATAGTAAAATGAAAAGGAATGGAAATTTACAAAAAAAAAAAAAAAAGACATCCCACTGGAGTCATCATACAAAAAAAAAAAAATAGCCTTACGGAAATGACACATAGATGTAAGTGTTCCTACCATGTGAACAGTTTTAATTCAACACTATTGATAGCTTAGGATCAGACTCCAGCATCTTAAGGACCAACCACACGCACAGTGTAGTGCCGTCCCCTGCTTCCCTGCTTCTCCAGTGAGAAGGGGGCCAAGCAGTTTGCATAGATTAAGACGAATGTTTCCATTGGCATCCAGTGGTAAAATAGAACTTAAAACAAACGTGAAAGCAACCACAACTTAGCTCATCCACTGACCACTCAGTTATAATCGTTATCACAATTCAACATAGGACTTACCTGTACAAAGTGAGGTCTTTTATTTATGCTTTTGAGTATAATGTGCCCCTGCTCATGACGGGAAAAGATAAGGATGAAGGAAAAAGAATGTGCTAAGCAAAAACTCTTCACTCCACTCAACAGGGGAAGTTTGGATCCTAGAAATATTTTATAGATTTTTAGGAATATTTTATTAAATTGCCAGAATATGAAAATCTTTAACAGCTATGTATGAAGTAAGCAAAAAACACACAAAATATATATGAAATACATGGCAGCATACCTACATATTTTCAGAGTATATCTTTTCTTACGAAGTTAGGTATAAGAAAATTTAGTAAGACTAATCATGCTTCAGTGTGCATTGACTTCAGTTTTGGAAGATTTTCTATGTGGTACTTTTTAATGAATTTGTTTTAGAAAATAAAGTTTGTATGGTTTTTTTAAAGGCAGCAGTGAATTGAAATTGGTTCAAAATTGTACACATCTTTCCAACTTCTTGTATAGCAACAGTATGTTGGTAGCTTGAAATCAGTCATGGTAGATGTATTTACATCATAGAAATTGGCAACCACTAGAAATCATTCCTTCTCTATAAGCCCAGAAAATCTTTGCGCCAAAGGTTGCTTAAGATATGCCAGGATATGACTGCTTAAAACTAGATACTCTTGTTAAAGAAAATAATCAGTAATTTTTGTACGATGTGGTAGCCTTGATTAAATCAATTGTTAAAAGCACTGACTTATTTGACAAAAGACCTTAAAATGACACTGCCAAGACGATTTGATATTAAAATCAGTCTTTTTTAACCTACTTGTACAGCATTATTCTTACTAAATAATGTATGTTTCATAAATTAAATACTACATACCTCACAATATTCCACAATATAAAATTCTTTGTCCAAAATCTCTGCAGAGAAATAGTATTACTAATCATCCTAAAAATTAATGAAGTATGAATTTTGAGATCTTTAGTTCTTCTTATTATTAAAAACATGTCACCCCTCAAGAGAAATTAGTGAAAATAAACTATAATCTGAAACTAGCAATTGTTTGAGTCAGAAAAGATACAAATGCATCACTTTTCCTGAAAGAAACTATATAAATTGTCAACTAAAGCTATGGCATAAGTGCAATCATCCAATTTTATAACCAGAGAAGACAAACCTATTCAACCATGGTATTTTTCTCCACTGAGTTCAAATGAGACCTTAGAAGTTTATCAACTCAGTGCTTCAGGAAGAAAATAGTAGATAATCAGAATTTCATTTGTCTTTAGAACCTAAAAATACTATAGAGAAAAAAAATCTGTGTATATATTTACTAGAAACATTGAAAAATCTATCTAAGTGACTAGAAAATGATGATAAAGCACATTTTTAAGAAAAAACTTCTGTTCTTCCATTCTATTCTACCACATTTATTTTGCTCCTGAACTGTATTTGCTGTTCTTTTTATCTGCTTACAATTATGTCATAATTTAAGTGATGTTAAATTATTAACTATGAAAGAATTTCTATTTTATAAATTTTGATATAAAAATTTTCCTTCCATTGTCTCAGCATATGTTCATACCATTTCTTGCTTTGTCATTTTCTTTTATATTTTAGTTTCCTATTTGCTATACTATATATATATATATATATATATATATATATATATATATACACATACATACATACATACATATACACATATACTATATATTCAGGCCATCCAAACAATACAGAATAAAACAATAGAAAAAAGGAAGACTTGTGTTATGTAGTTGTGGGTAGTTGTCTAAATAAGCTATTTTAAAAGGAGCAATTAAAGATGCTTCTTCTAAATTAAAAAGAAAACCCTAATGGTAAAGTTACCAATTCATTCAAATGAAAATTTAAATACAATGGGCATGTCTGAAATCTTTCCAAAAATAAGTGAAGTTTTGTGTTTGCATAGTAGCCTTTCAGTTCTTCCATTATACTGATTTTATGGATATAACCTTGTGTTATAAGCTTCTAAACAAATCAACTAGTGCAACAAAAATCACATCAACCTAGAAAAAAATAAAGTGAATGTACAGCTAATATCCTGCCTTAAGCAAAATGAAGTGAGTTTGGAGCATGTGCAAAGAAAACTAATCTATACCCATGTGGGATGTAGTAAATTATGGGCTTTATGTACAAAAAAAAACATTTCAGAAAGAAATTAACCATCAGGTGTGGGTGGGCAATTAACTCCAGACTATGGAGCCAGCTCTTTCCTGTGGAATATTCATTAACTCCTTTAATTAAAAAGTATTCATAGCTGCATAATTTAGGAGTGCTTTTCATGTACTTCAAAAGGTTCTTGACTGTTTGTGAGTCACTTGTAATTTTTTAAAAATAAGTATTTTCTGTTGATACCAATTAAGAAGCAGATTTACATCTCTAATTTCCCCCCCCCCCCAAGTTAGACAAGAAACATTTAGAACAAAAAACACTACTTTTGGAAAATGTGTACCTACTATTATTTCATTCATTCATGAATTCACTCATTCATTCAACTAGTCAGTTTACATACATTGAGTGCTTACTTTAACTACTAGACTAGGAAATGTAAATACAGTGGCACACAAGCACTTTGGTAGACTCACAGTCCTTTGGTAGACTCACAATCAAAGAGAAACTAACCAGTTTAACTAGTAATTTGAAGTATTACTAGGTCTGGGAAAAATAGAGATCTAAGAAAGCACAGGAGATCTGGCATGGTACACATGATGTCCCTTTTCCCCAAAGATATTCATCTCCTAATTCTCAAGATCTAAGAATAGGTTACTTTGCATAGTAACAGGAACTTCATGGATTTTATTAAACTAGAGGTATTGGGATGAGATGATTACCCCAGGTTGTTCAGGTGAACTAATGTAATCACAAAGTGGCAGGAGGTTCAAAGTCAAGAGATGAGGTGGTAAAGGAAGACAACACCCAGCTGACTTGAAAATCGTGGGTGGGGCTTTATTGTACTGAGAGCAGGTAAAATGCACCTAGGAAAGCAGGGGTCCTCCAGAGTTTGAAAAAGGTAAGTATATTGATTCCATTCTAGAGCTTCAAAAAGGAATATTACCTTGCCAAAACCTTGATTTTATGTCTGTGCAACTCATTTCAGACTTTCACCAGCTAGAACTGTCAAATAATAGGTCTCTGATGTTTCAAATAACTAAGTTTGTAACAATTTATTACAGCAGCAATAAGAAATTGATATGCCTGGACTGCTGATTTGGAGAGGTAGAGCGCTTGTTTAGAGTGCAGGGTCCATCATGGCCAAAGCCACGCCTGTTTCCTTTGCCCTTTAATATGCAGCACATATTATGGTGCCCAGGACTTAGAAGATGTCTAATAAATACAAAAAAAATTGATGAGTACTCAAGAATAAAAGAAAGAGTGAGCTGATCACTACAGGATGTCTGGAAGTGAAGTAGGGGAGGTAGGCAGTGGAGGTCAACTGGAAAATCACAAGTGAGCCAGGGACACCTCAACAGAGTGCCACTTAGTATTAGGATAAGGCCACTTAAGTGCTCTGAGGACCCAGTGCTGAATATGGTGATCCATTTCAATTGAACAGTTTTTATTGTCATTCAGAGAAACACCATTGTTATATCTTTAATTTATATAGCTTTTATTGATATCTCTTACTTATTCTATCAGGCACTCAACTATGAATCTTCCCCTTCTGAAAAGATTGTTGGGGACAGAGATATTTTTTGTTGTCTTGCCACTTGCATTTTGCCTGACCCAGTGTATGTCTTGCTTTGCTTTTGTAGCTGTGAAGTCAACTATGTAGTCCTCCAACCCACTGAATGTATCCTGGGTGATCTCACATGATGAGCTTATCTCAAACCTCCAAACTGAATTTATCTTCCCTTCCTCGAATCCAACTCACCCCACCCTGGACCCCCTATCATTTCCCAGTTTGGGAGTATGAAGGTTTCAAAGTCATCTTTTGTCTTACAGCACACAAAACAGTCTGAAAGTCACATGGATTTATTTTTAACCCAACTAAGGATAGAATGCAAATCATAGAGGTGAACATGTAAAGGAAATCAAACCAAGAGTAATATGTTTCAATGGTTAAATTGAGAGAAGAAATATAAAATTTCACCTTATCATTTGAAGAATAGAGAAATGAGAGCAGGGCATTGAGACTGAATGAGAGACAGAAGAGAGAAGAGGAGGAAGCAGGAGAAATATTCTGACCATGATGGAAGGGCCATCGGAGACAAAGAGCTTCATAGGGACACAAAAAGGTGACTAGCCATCAGCTAGCCATCAGCCAACAGCTACTGTTCTGTGCAAAGTGGGGTTGGTCCCAGGCGGCAGAGCAGGAGTGCGTGCTGCTCCAAAAGTTACTATTAGAAACCACTGTGTTAATGTTACACAAGTTTCCTCTGAGAATCCAGGCTGGAAAAAGTCAATGTGCCAGGAGAAGTGGAAAGGCCAGAGGAGACACTGGCTGAGCTGTACCCATGTTGGTGTGGACTGATGTAGTTAATCCGTGTATTTCTATTAAGGTCTATAATATTTCTCTAGAGTATATTATATGCGATAATATAGTGGATATTATACAATACACTTAATCAACTCATGCAAATAGTCTACCTATTATTTGTGTTAATGGATACTTTGTTGTTTTTCAGTGTTATGGAATATTAAAACCAATGCTATTATGAAGAATTTTGCATTATTTTTTCCCCATTGGGAGGTTTCTCTGGTGAAGAGTTCATGGTATGGAATAGTCTTTTGGGAAAAACTTTGGACTAATGATTTAATTTTTTTAATAGTTATAGGAAAATCTTTTTTGTTTTTTTTAAATCACTTTTGTAAAATCATATATTATCTAGAGTTTTCCAATAGCATCTAAATTTTCTTTTGGCATTAACATACCTATAATATGCTCATCTTTTACACCTTCATTGAATCTGTAGTTCTGTATTTTTTTCTTAATATTGTCTCTTATCATGTTTTCTTAGTTTTGCTTCATGTTAAATAATTTTATTATTCTTTTCAAAAAACCAAATGGGGATGTTGTTGATCATTTAAAGTTTATCTTTTTTCTATTTTATTAATTTCTATTTCTTTATTATTTCCTTCTTTTATTTTCATTGGTTCCATTTTAAATCTTTAAATTCTTGATATTAAATCATTAAATCACTGATTTTTAGACTTTTTCCTAATAATATGTACAGGTTAGCATATAAGCTTTCCTTAATTACTACTTTGTTATATCCCATAAATTTTGATATGCATTTCTCTTGTAATTGGACTACCTTTCCCCTCTAATTATCATGATGACTTCTTTGGACAACAGATTATTACAAAAAGTATTTACTAATTTGCAAATATATGGAGGTTTTTTGGCTATTTTTTGCTGTAAATTTCTTTCCTGTAAAGATTTACAACTTATTCTCATGTTGCCAGAAAATCTGCACATAGCATTTCCATTAATTGAAATGTGTTCAAATTTGCATGTTAGTCCCAGTTTATGGGCATCAGAGAAACAGTGGGAGTCAGAAGACTTTCTCAGCTACCTGAGGGAAAATGTAGCAGTGCAAACTTGCCATCCAGCCAGAGCCTCAGCCAAAAACAAGAATGCTGATTAAAGCACTCAGAATAATTTGCCTTTTCCCAGACCCTTAGCAAGACACTATGCATGATGCTCACATTCAGTGCAACAGACTTTTTAAAAATGTGTTCTTTGTTGTTTTTCTCTCTCACCCAACAGTGATTGCATACTACACAACTCTCTATAAAACCGATTCCTACATATTTATCCCTCTGGTTGAAGATAATGGCTTGGATTTCTCTCATTCTACCTTCTGTTTTTCCTGCTCTCCCTCCCTTGCTTGCTTCTTTCTTTCCATTTATTTATTAATTGATCATCCCTTGGCTTTTTGTCTCTAGTGATGCAGTCATAATAAAAAAATAAAATTCACTTGGAAATAATGATAAAAAGTAGAGCATCAATAGAAGAAGAAAAAATTGAGAAATGAGACAATAACCAAGTCATTCTTTTTAAAAGATATATTGTGACCTTTATTTTTAACATTCAAGAAGTTAATAAAAATTGTCCATTTTTCACCTTGAATCTTCAGATTGACTTATTTTTTCAAATGTGTGACCTACTAACAGAAACATATATTTGTCATTTCAGTCTTTGATAAGTGTGTCATTTCTTTAGTTCTGCTAAGAATATTACTTATTTTCAACTATATATTTAAAGTAATAAATGCCATTACTTTTTAAAAGCACCTAATGAAGTTTTGAATTCAATTATTGAGCTAAAAGATTTCCAAAATTTGAAATAAAAAGTAAAACAGATATTTCTCAATTTCCAATAAAAATAATTTTAATTTCCATTTAGAATGAATTAGTCAAATATACAATATAAAATAAACTAAGTAAATTTTATTGATTTATAATTTGAAAATCTATGATGAATAGTTTAATTATTTCTGGTGTTCATGTATTAGTTAATATCAAATTAAACACTAACCATGCAAGTTTGTTTTAACTCTGCTTTAACATTAAGTTAAACAATATCATAATACTTTTCATTTATGCTTCACAGTAGCTGCTCACTTTCTTTTGTGTCTTTTATTTTCTTTATATTAAGACCAAATTACATGAACTCCTGAGTTTGCAACAGAAAGCTAAACTTCAACAGAAAAACATTAATGTGGGTGACTCAACAAGTACCACAACCAAAACATTTGTTGCTGTTACCTGATTTATCTTTTTCAGATAAGCATCGACATCCAATTGCTTTACATTGTTGGCTTGTTTGGGTAAAAATCCAAAATATTTTCAAAGAAAAGATATTTTGAAGAAAATTTTGGTCCAGGTTAAAGCTCTGATACCATAAACTTCAAACATTTTAAGTAAAAAGGAAGAAAGATGAGGAAAAGAAGAAACAGACAGAAAGTAGGAAGAAAAGAGAGGTAGACAGAAGGAAAGGAAGAGATGGAGATGAGCGTAGAGAAGAAGGAAGCAAGAGGAAGAGGAAGAAAACAAGAAAGAGGCTCATTTTTTCCCTTAAAACTAACTCACCATTGTAGCTACCACTGGATACAGAATTGAGTAACGTGTTTTGTTCACACTGAAATAAAAACAAATGAAAAAAAGTATAAAAACATTTTGCAAAAAATGAGAAAATGCATTATTCCTTTCTCCATAATAAATAACAAAAATTAGTCTGTCCAATAATTTCACTAGCTTTGTTTTCAGAACACTGTATACAATAAACTTTGAGATAAGATGATCAGTGTTGAGTATACCTTAGTTCAGTGAATAACGTATGCTATCAAGTCAGGCTATCTTCTTTAGAACATTTTCTGCAAGACCATTTATTTTGATTTTGGATGAAATATTAAACATTGGCGTGTATTCGTCATGCAACATACAGGCAGAGCCACCAATCAGAGCTTTCACAGCACACAAAAGTTAGCTCATGAAAGTGCCTGATGTGGAGGTATTGTGGAATGACAATGAAAATGGCTAACTTCTCTGCCACTCTAATGAGATCACGTCATCTGTGTCTCCAGTAATCAACTACATTGCTGTTATTTTGTTGACCATGATGATGAGAGCAGTTGCTTTTTTCTCAGTCCTTACTCTAAACCAAGGACTTGCCATTAATCATCTAATACTCAGAGTAATGCTACAAACTTACCAATTTCATTTTCCATATGAGTGAGTCAAACATTAGAAATTTTATGTAACTTGATCAAAATCGTAAAGCTGGCAAAAGCCTGTATCACAACCAAAGCCAGTGCTCTTCCAGTTCCGCCTTTGTGGGCCCAACCCTTGCTTTATACTGCTTCTCTCTGGAAAGAGTTTTCATCTTTGAGGCAGACTAGAGAAACTGTTTCCTCTTCTTCATACCCAGTAGCACAGTTCATAAATCTTAGGTGTTACAGATAACTATCAGCTGTACTGGATTCTTTTGCCTTGCTAACTATCAGCCTTCATTTACGTAATGTTCAGATAATGCCGCTTGCTTGGCATGGCTGGTGATGATTAATGTGGCCTAACAAAAGAGTCTGATCTCTGAGAACCCATTCAATAACATTGAATTTCCTTTTCCTCTTCTTAAGGATACCTTTTCTGAAATGTGCTGTACACAAAAATTTCAAGTAATTTCTGTAGATAGTTTGCCTTCAAGGAGCAGATCACTTCTATCGTGAGTCAAAAAGTAGATATTCTGGACAGTCTTACAAGAGTAATACAAGATACCCAAGAATGAACCCATACAACATCCAGAACTTCGCTCTAACTACTCTTCCTGATGGTTTATCCCCCATCATTCAGAAAGATGCCCTTCCAGATCCCCATCTGAATCCTTGCTATATTCTTTAATGTTCATGGTATGTAAATACATACAACATTTGCATTATTCTCATTTAGTGAACTGAATGAATTTAGCACATCCTTTGTTACCATCATAGAGTTCTTAAAGAATCCTTTTGAGTGCCATTACCTACAAAAAGCCTGGATTCAATGAATTCAATTTGACTAAGTGGTAAAATCAGATATGAGATAACTCCTCAATGAAAGGTTCATTAATGAGGTTAAATTCTGACTTGGCATATGACAAATGTTAATTTTCAATTTCTGAAAACAAGTTGGGACTAGCAGTATTACAAGAAAATACTGTAAGGAAAACACCATCAACTCTCATTAAATGATTACTTAAAAGAATCTTCATTTCAAGTGCACAATTGTGTTTGATAAAGCCCTTTAAGCAGTATAGAACATTAAGAAGACAATTTACATTTAAAAAATAAGACCACAAACTTCTTATGGGTTAATTATGTTACATGAAACTCTGGACAAATGTTTTACCAACACCCTTAGGCGTGGTAGCTGTGAGTTTATCTCTACCTGCAGAAACCTCCCTAAATCACAATACAGATGCACACCACTGTGTGGTGTAACAAGGTGCTGTGAAAGAAAAGGGCCTGGTATCCAAATTAGACAACTGGAAACTTATCTCTGCATTTGGTAAGAGAGCATGCTCTCAACCCAAAAGGACTGGCCTTGATTCCCAATGTTCCCTTGAAAATGAAATCCTAACGAGCACAGTCTGGTGACACTTAGGGAGGGCTGACTTCAGTTGCTTGCAATCTGTGCAGTTCCTCAGGGACCCAGACTTTGAAGGATTTCCCACTTGGTTTACACTCTGCTGTCATCATTTGGAAATTCTGAATAACTGTGGAAGCGGAAAACCTCACATTTACATTTTGCTCTGGGATCCTGAAAATTACATGTGTTATCTTGAATATGGAGCCTCTGAACTGTAGATCAGGATGAGGCAGCAGTGTGAAGCTGTGAGGGACAGCTCCTGGTATGCCAGAAACAGGACACCCGAGATCATCTATATTCCTGAAGGACTGAGAGATAATACAGGCACAAAGATGTGAAAAAGAAGAGATCTGTGATCTGAAATAGCCATGGAAAGTTTCATGAAAGGAGCAGTCAACCGAACTAATAATATGAACTAAGACTGTATAATATTAAGTAGGCCACATTCTAAGTGCTTTGCATTTATTAGCTTATTTAATCATCTTGATTAAAGATGAAGAAACTAAAGCACAAAATTTGGTGACTCCAATGAGGCCCCATAGCTAATAACAGCAAACTCAAGCAGTCTGGCTCTTACTATTATGGAGGACCTAAGGATTCAAATAATGATATATGGTTCATTTACAGTAAATCATAGTGATGCACATTTAATCAACATCTGACAATTAATTTTACTTGTGGAAATAAAGCTGAATTTTATAATATTACAGTGACGGCAAAAATTTATACTTCTCTGAAGTAATTTGTCATGTTCTATCTCTAGGACTTAGGTATAACATACATTTTTTATTTAGCAGCTTGGTAAGTCAGTCCTTTGAACTAAGCAACTTGTCTTATTTGTTCTTCTCAGGGATCTAGTATCTGGTATACTTATTAGACATCATAGAATGAATAAATAGACAAAAAAGTGACTACCTAAAAATTAAGTACATACACTAAATGAAAGTATTATTACCTGAGACATTTTCTAATGTCAGGATGTAGTTCTCTGTACTAACCACTAATTCTAACCATGAAACTGTAGATCCTACCTTGCTGATATCATCAAGTGGGTGGTTAGTGGCATTTTCCCTCTGGATTATGTTCTTTAAATCAATATGAAATCTCTTCACATTCAGGAAAACAAGTGGATTGTTTATTGAGATGATTTTCACTTGATGCGTGGACTCCTTTTAAAGAAGAAGATTCACAACTGTGAATTAAATGAAAGAGAAGAACTATACACAATGAGTCTAAATCTTTCAAGTCCAAATGTCACCCAAACTATGAAGATAATCTCTTAAGCAATACTTTCATTATTAAAATGTATTTAGCGGCATTACTGTACCAACACACTTCTTGGAGAATATGTACTCTTTCAAAAGAAAGAGTAACTTTGAGACAAATCTACAGGTTTCAGAAAATGGTTCTTATTCCTGTTGACTGGGTTTGGAAGGCAATAGCCTAAAATACCTTTAGAATAACAGAAGCATATATCTTCCCAAAAGCACCTCTTCCACTTAAACTATCAGTTAAAATTAATTTATTTAACCATTTATGTTTTTGAAAGCAAAAATGTGTACTAATTTGTCAAATATCAGATCATTTCCTCATAATGATGCAAATTTTCTTTAGCTGAAACACAACTTTACAAGTAAATAATAGTCCTAATTGGAACAAGAATATATTTCTCTTGGGGCAGGCCTAGGTTACACTACATCGCTGCAATGTAGGTGAAAGAAGTAGAAACAAGACAAAAAAGTTGTATACAGAAGGTATCTGCTTTGGCCGTTTGCCTAGATGTTACTGGCAGCCATTGGTGGTATGCAACTAAAACCATCTTCTTTGTGGCTTTGGGACAAGTGTCTGATTGAGAGAGTAGCTGATGCTCTGAGATGGTAACTCCTCACCAACTAAGAAAGCAGGACTTCTGCAGACTTTAGTGCTCATATGGAAGAGGAGATGCAGGGAATTATCATGTGCACAGGCGGAGAAAAGAGGAAATACTAGGATAATTTGGATAATTCATTTAACCTCTCAGTTTCTCATTTTTTAAAACTAGATCCATGTTTAAACTAGATAATCTCAAAAGTTTCTAAGGCCAGAACACTGATTAAACTTCAGAAAATGAGATTTGCACACACACAAAAATACAAAACTGTCAGTTGCCAAGAGTAAACCCCACAGAAACCAAAAATAAAATATTAACTCAGGCCTGTCATATTTAGTCATCACAAATCATACACGACTGTGCCATTAAGCCATCCTAAATTAATTTGGAAAACATATGTTTGTTATAGAGTAGAGATTCACACTGTTCCAAAAAGAAAATTTTCAATGGAGTTGAATTCATAGGTGGGAAGACATGTCCCAAATAGGTACGTTTTGCATGAAGAAGGACTGGGAAAGTGCATGACTGGAAGATAAGAATAACGGATTGTTTGTTTTGAATTACTTAAAAGTTCCACCCAATAGTTCACCTTCAAATCTTGCTCATTGTTGGCCTTTTCTCTTCTTAGTTTTGATACAAGTAATTAATGAGGAGCAATAGTTTTTCTTTCTTTTTTAAAATATTTTTATTAGTACACATTTGCCATACATGATTATATTCAGAGCAGAGAATTCATGCATGTATGTAACAAAGTTAAATCCTTTTGTTTTCCTCCTCCCTTTACCTCCTTTTGTTTTACCAGCATTAGATTCATTTATTTATAAGACTTTATAAAGTTAATTATCATATATACAGATTAAAAGTCCAGCTAATAGGCCAAAGAACATATAAAATATGTAAACCAATGTACTAAGAAAGATATACTTGTAGATAAATTGTCTGCATTGGATTATATCTTTTTTCTTTTTTTCATTATCTATCTTTTATTCATATAGTGGGATCTTCTTTCACAAATTAAAGTTTTTCCACACAAAAATTAGAATCATGGAATGAATTCTGTGACCAGAATCATTGAAAGAACTCAGTCTGAGAACGAAGATACCACTATACTTTATATTTACATTGAGTTTTTATATATAAGAAAAACCATGCTACATTTAAGCTTGTGTGTCTGAGATACTTCACTTAACACTATGGTCTCAAGGTGCATTTATTTCTACAAATGACTCAAGTTTAACCTTCTTTTGTCAGAGTAGTACTCCACTGTGTACACATATCATTCATCTGTTGATGGACATTTAGGCAGTTTCCAAGATTTAACTATCATGATTTGTGCTGAGGAAATGCATTCATCACTGTGGTAAGATGATTTTAAGTCTTTTGGGAATATATCTAAAAAGGAAACAGCAGGTCAAAGGGAATTTTCACTTTTAGTTCTTTAGGAGCCTCCATAGTAGTTTTATGAGTTTACAGTCCCACCAACAATGGAGAAAGATTCTTTTTCTTCACAGCTTCACAAGCATTTGTTATTGGCTGGTTTTGTGATGGTATCTATTATTTCTGGAATGAAGTAGAATCTCAGTGTTGTTTTATTTCTCAAATGTCCAGCAATGTTGGATATTTTTTCATGTATTTGTTGGCCATTAGTAGTTCTTTCCTCTGAGAAGCATGTCTATTCATTTAAGATGCCCATTTTTAAACTGAATCTTTAAATTTTGAGATTTCATGTATTTTAAATTCTTTATATGTTCTAGATAATAGACCATTGTCTGAGGAGTAGCTGGCAAGATCTTCTTCTCACTCTGTAGGTTGTCTCTTCATTCTATTAATGGTTTCCTTTACAGTACAAAAGCTTTTTAATTTGATAGAATGTATTTGTTGATTCTTGATATTGTTTCTTGTGCAACTGAAATAATAGGGGGTTTTGTTCAGAAAGTCTATGTTTAGATGTCTTTCAAAAGCTTTATCCATTTTGACCTTAAGCAGATTAATGTTTCTGTTCTAATTCTAACATCTTTGAATTATTTTGATGTTAGTTTACTTCTTGGTGAGAAACATGTGTCTAAATTGAAACTTCAGCTTGTGGATAGTCAGTTTTCCCAAAACCATTTTTTAAAAAAAGGTATCTTTCCTCCAGTAAAGGAATTTGGCTCCTTCGTCAAAAAAAAAAAGAAAAACCTGAGTGTGCCTGGAGTTATTTCTTCTGTTGTGTTCCATGGATCTGTAAGTGTTTGTTTGTTTTTTTCTCTGGGTCTTTGTTTTTTGTTTTGCTTTGTTGCTAATAAGATGCTGTTTTTATCATTGTAGCTTTGTAGTATAACTTGAATTCTGGGGTTGTGATGTCCCCTGCCTTGCCCTTGTTGTCCAGAATTGCTCTTGCTATTCCTGGTCTTTTCTGGTTTCATATGAATTTAAGACATTCTTTCTCTCACTCTGAAAGGAACATTACTGGTGTTTTGACTAGGATTGCATTAAATCTATATAAAAGTTTCAGAATTATGGCCACTTTGACTATATTGGTTCTGCCTATGTAGAAACAGGGGATATCTTTCCATCTTCTGATATCTTCTTTGATCTCATTTTTCAGAATACTATAATTTTCATTGCGGAGGTCTTCCACTTTCTTGGTTAGGCCAATTTTCAGTATTTCATTTATTTTGATGCTACTGTGAAGGGTATTATTTCCCTACTTTTCTTCTTAGTGAGTTTATTATTGGTATACAGGAAAATTATTGACTTTTCAGTGTTGGCTTTTTATCCTGCTACACTGTCAAATTTGGATATCAGTTATAAGAGTGTTTTGGTCAAGTTTTGGGGGTCTTCTATATAGACAATCATGTCATCAGCAAATAATAATAATTTAAATAAATATGGATTTCTTCCAATCCATATTGATTTCTTTCTCTTGTCTTATTGACCTAACTATTATTTCAAGAACTATATGAAGCAGAAGTGGTAAGAGCAGACATCCTTGTCTTGTTCCTAATTTTAGAAAGAAAGGTTTCACCTTCTCTCCATTTAAGATAAGGTTAGCTGTTGATTTGTCATAGATGACTCTTATCAGGTTGAGATAAAGGCCTTCTATTCATATTTTCTACAATGTTTTTAGCACAAATGGATATTGGATTTTGTCTAATGTTTTTTTCTGCATCTATTGAGATGACTTTGTAATTTCTGTCGTTGCTTCTATTTTATGTAGTGTATTACATTCATTGATTTGTGTATGTCGAACCATCCCTGCATCCCTGTAATGAATCTTATTTGGACATGATGTATGATCTTTTTGCTCCTTTGCTGCATTGTTTGCCATTATCTTATTGAGGTATTCTGCATCTGTGTTTATTAAAGAGATTGACCTGTACTTTTCTTTTCTGGCTTTAAAATCAAGATAACACTTGCTGCCATGAATGACTTTAATAACATTAAGACTTCCATGTGGTATAGTTATTACTCAACTGGCTGACAAGATTGAAAACAAGATTTCCTTTCCTTTCCTTTCCTTTCCTTTCCTTTCCTTTCCTTTCCTTTCCTTTCCTCTTTCCTTCTTCCTCCTCATTTTTAATATAGAATTTTCTATATTTTCTGGTCTAGTTTTTAATTTCAGATCCTTCTATCTCAGCTTCCCAAGTAGCTGGGTTTGCAGGTATGTACCACTGTGCCTGGCTCCCATGGACAATTTAAAGAAAGCAAATAACAGCAGAGTCAGTGGGAAAGTTCAGCATGGAATATCCTCAAAATCTCTGAAATGAAGCAGCTTTCCATGAAGCAAATCTTCCTAGGCTTTTTAAAGCACAAGCTAATTTCCTGGGCCACAGAAGAACTCCAGATATTATTTCCCAGTTCCAGTCTACTAGAAAACACCCTAACATTGGTTCTTATGTGAGAGGCAAGTTCTCTCTGTTCTAAGGGAAATCATGAGGTACAAAAGCAAATGTAAGAAATAAAGGAAAAAAGTTTAGCCAAACATATATAAAGTAGTTTCAAAGTAAGGACAATTTTTTAAAATTGGCATAAATAAGTCAACAATTTTCCCTTCACTTGTAACTGTTTTGTTATCCCTTAAGATTAAAAAACAAAACAAAACTGGGACTCAAACTCTACAAGTTAGTTCTACTTAGCATGGTAGAACAAGACAATTTATGTAACGTGCTTATTTAAAAAGATGTTTACTGAGTAAATATCCAGCCATATGGACATTCCAGAATCACTGAATTTAATTACTTTCCACAAATGACAGTCTTCTTCACTAGATGTTTTAGACAGTAATATTAGTTTATTTTCTTCCCTATTTCCTATCTTTTTTTTTTTTTTTGGTCTTTTTGAGACAGGGTCTTGCTATGCAATTCAGGCTGGCCTTGAGCTCATTTTGTAGCCCAAGCTGGTCTCAAACTCGCAAGGATCCTCCTGCATCAGCCTTCCAAGTGCTGGGATTACAGGCGTGAGCCACCACGCCTGGCTTTCCTAACTTTATATATCACTTAATTCAGAAAAGTCTATCAATTTGACCTGGATGACTTTACACAATTTAGCAATAGAAAAGAGGTTTAAACATGCTTGGGTCAAGATGCTACTGTGAACTGCAAGTCTTTGAACCACGGTCTGATCTTCTTTGAATACCAAATGCAAAGAAATATTTTTATGCTCTATTGATTTGTTGTATATCCACTGCCACATGTGTGGTGATCAATGTGTAACATTGGAAATTCATCTTAATTAAAAATAGAAATATATTCCATGTCATAATTTATGTTTTCTATGATATCTTAAAACTACCACACCTACAAAAATTATTAATCATTGTGCAAAGGAAAAAAAGAAACTAAACTTACATCGTCTGTTTCTGTCTTCACTTTAAATTCCATTTCTTTCGTGTTTTTAATACTTAAAGTCTTTGCTCTAAAGTTAAGGCAGATAAAAACACAATAAGTCATTTTCTGATTAGTACATTAACAGTGAAGACACAGAGGGGCTAAGTCATATTTTATCTTAATGATTAGAAATGTCTGAATGGTTTAGAACTCATAACCCATTTGCTCATAAAAGATTAGTAAATCTATATATTTCTGGGATACTCAGGAATAGAGGGTAACAAAAGAACCATCTAACTAGAGATTAATAAGTATAATTTACCTCATTTTGGTTCCTAGAGCCCCAAATCTCCAAGCTGCAAGAGGTGGATTGGTAAAGAATTATAAGAGATAAAAGGCTAGAAAGTATGTAGTATTTGATAAAATCTTGTTTTAGAGGAAAAGAAGGAAACAAAGAATCAAAGACAAGATGGGACAAGATAATAATGAACCTGCTATATTTAGGTAATGTAAAAGTAGAATACAAAGATAAACCTGAGCATTTTAAGGAATATATTACTTCACAAATAACTTTAAGGGAAGGTTAAGATGTGAGTAGAAGCACTATCAGATAAACACTGGGAAAGCAGAAGAGGAATTGGTCAAAATAGGGAAATGATTTGTAGAAGTTCAGTAAAAATTCAAAAAGTATTTCTCAATGAACTATTTAGAATATTATATTTATACATACCATATTACATATATTATACATTATATATCTACATTATACAGATATTAATCACAATCTGAGACATAACACTTTTTGAAGTTATTTGATTTTCCAAATTATTAATGTTACTAATATGGTTCGTGTTGAATTTGATACTATATTCCTTCACTTAATTAAAATTCTCTATGATACAATATATGGTAAAAGGGTATATTTATTTTAACATACTTTATGTATTTACTGTGGTTTAAATGTCACATGTCCTGAAAACGCCATTGTGTCAAAGATATTTTTGCCAATTTTTGTTGCTATCTGTAGGTGGTAAAACTTCCAAGAGACAGGGTAAATTTGGGTGACTGAGGGAGTAAATTGGAGAGGATAATGGGGATCCAATCTCTTCCACTTTCTCTTTTTCTTCCCAGTTGTCATAAGGTGTGTAGACTTGCACAAGCTCAAAGCAACAGGGCCAGGTGACCATGGACTGAAATCCCTAAAACCATGGTCCGGAATAAACTTTGCTTCTTCTTAAATTCCTATATTTCAGACGTTTGTTACAGTGATAGGAAGCTAACACTTATTCTATTTTATAATGTTGATAGTGCTTTTCATTAAGACCAACACTGTTGTGTATCATGTGAAGATAAAACATTTCCTTATCTGTCTTTAATTCTGTGATACCACATAAAACCTAAGATTGTTGTAGCATAAGTTATATAAAAATAAAAGTAAATGAAAACATCATATAGTTTGTTGTTGAGTGAGAATAAACAGAGAATTTTAATAAGGTTTTACCTTGGGAAGCGTCCTATCAGTATAGTTATGGTACAGGCAACACCAAACAGCAGTCCCACATTGGCAGCAAAGCATATTGTAAATATGTATGTACTGACCCATATACCCTAAAAGAGAAAAGAGAAATGGAGGATGTTGGTTCTTTGATATTATCTTTCTCATTGATCACTCAATTCCACACAGTCTTAATTGTACAACACTCTTGTGACCAAATCTCTCAGCAAGAACACATCATGTAAGAAGTAGAGAAAACAGAAGCCAAGGAGTCCAGAATCAAATTTTGGCTGTCTGTGAGTCTCAGCAGTACAAGTGGGGAAAGGTTCACCCTTTTATTTCTAGGCACTGCCAACCCTTAATTCAATTCCCATCACTATATTTGAAATCCATAAATAGCTGGTTGATGTGTATGTGGTCAAATGCATACTATTATTCCTCACCACATTCTCATTTAATGGAACAGTGTTAAAAACAATCATTTCCAGATATTTGTCATACTTCACAATATTGTTTTCTAGGATTGCAAAAAACCCACTATGGTTTATTATTACACAAGATTCTCAAAGTCTAGTCTTGAAATGACTGAATTGAAAAACATTGCCAATACTACTTTTAGATCAACCACCATGAAGATCATTATAATTTTATTTACAAGGGGCCACTTATTGTGAAAGCTAAAAAGTCAAGGCCAACTTTGCTCCTGGGAACATTTAAGAAAAAAACTGGAAGAAATGCTAATTTGCTTCTAGCTGAAACTTCAAAATTGTACTATGCTCATCATTTGAAATTATAATTGCAGTAAGATATTGGAGTATAGTTGGCATTTCTAACCTCAGGACTACAAAAAAATGTTAAAAGCAACTAATTTGTGAGATCTAAAAAGTTATATTTCAAAATACAAACCTGCATTTACCAAATAGTAAACTACAACATTTAAACCCTTTTCTTTCCCCTAAATAACTCCCATCACTTTGTCTTTCTTGTGATTCAAAGTTGATTTATGTAAGTCCCAGGACTCTCTCGTGTTTAAAAGAATACTTTTAAAAGTATCATCACTTCAAAATTGACTTCAAAGACATAATTTAATTTAATTAACAAATGAATGACAAACTACTCAGTAATCTAAAAATAACACAAAACTTGGGGGTTGAGAGTATAGCCTTTTTTTCCCCTCCCCAGTCAAGTCTAAAGCAATTTTTTTTTAAAAAAATAGGGTCTCACAATGTAGCCCAGGCTGGCTTTGAATTCAGTGTTTCTCCTGCCTCAGCCTCCCATGTGCTGAGACTAAATGCATGCCCCACCACCTCCAGTTTGAAACAACTATTTCTAAATAATATTTTTAAACTCAAAATGCTTTTCCTTTGCCTATATTATTTATATGTAGACCAGGCTAGAGTGATTCTAATAATAGGTTATCTTGAAAAGCTAGGCCTCAGGAAGCAAAGGGTATGTTTAGGTAATGTAAATTTTAAATGTTAAATTCCTTTTGGTAATAAGAGATACATACATCCTAGGGTATAAGAGCAAATGTATTTTGAATAATTTTCATGTTAAGGCCTATTCCCTACTGGGACATGTAGTTCAGTTGTCCGGCACCTGCCTGGAAAGCTCGAGGTCCTAAGTTCGATTCTCAGTACCAAAAAATTCTAGCCTCTAAAAATATAATGTAATGCTAACTTAATATCTGAAAGCATTCCAAGCCTATCTTCTTATAGATTAGGACACTGAGATGTTTTGCCTTTGCTCACATGAATCAGCAGTCATTTCTATCTTCAATTTGTATACCACGTGCTTTCGTCCAAATTATTACGCTCATACACAAAATCAGAATGCAAGTTTTGATCATTACTTTAACATCCTATGATGACTCTGAGTCTTGCCTTCAAATGCTAAATGAGCTGCCTGAGTGTCGGACAATCATATCTTACCAAAAATTTTCTGCATCTAATGCTTTCTGGCCAATCTTCATAATTCAAAATGGCATAGGGACTAAGGAGGTTGATTCCTGTCACTTAAAAAAAAAACCACAGAGCCTGGAGGCCAAGATTCAGTAAAGCAAACCAAAAATTTTGGTACCATCTGGTTCTATTTTTAAAGCATATTTACTCTCCCATAACATCATCTATTATAAGCCAGGCTCTCTAAATGCTTGGTTATTTCCTAGAGCTACATTTATAGCTTTGAAAAAATATCAAATGTAAATTAATAACATAGAGCAGTGAATAGTTCCATTAGTTAGAATAAGACCTACAATATTCAGTAACAATTTCTGTTAAAGAATGTTGTTTATCACAGTCGCTAGGAATTAGTTAAGTCTTGTCCATCTGTGCCTTTTTTCAGTATTAGAAGATAATAATTAAGCACTCAAGAGTCCCCAAACACAAAGTAACCCAAAAGTTTACTGTAAGTATAAAACATAGTTTCCTGCTCCTTATGGAAAATGCATCAGTGTAAAGCACAGTTTAGCATTTACTGGACCACTTCATTTTCCCTGACCAATCTTTTACAGAGGGGGATTCATATTATTACATTTACATAAATCTGTTCAGCTACTCAGACTCAGTTGTAAATCCATGAGTATAACCTTCATTTTAGATTTCTATGTCCTCATTGCTATACAGAAGGTTTTTCAACAACAAATGAAAGTAGAATCAATATTAAACTGTAAAATAAAACAAAAAATGCTTCTGATTTCTCATGTGATGACCATTGATATATATATATATATATATATATTTTTAAATCAGTACCAGGGATCAAACTCATGACTGTGCACTTGCAAGGCAGGCGCTTATTCTGTTGAGCTAAATCCCCAGCCCCTATATTTTTAACTATGGTTCATTCACTGTTTAATTACTTAACAACAAGAGATACCTATTGGCTCCAACCACAGGAAGCCACTGTCAGGCTTACCCAATATCCCACTGAATCCTCATGTACTTGTCATGTCTATGTCACTTTTATCTCGCTCTTTGCTCACATCATATTCCCTACTTACTTCAAGCTTTCAAGTATTACTTCAAAGTAGTAGACTACTACCAGTTCCAAGATATAAAAATAATTTTTCAAATTGTTTATAGAACATCTTCAAACTCTAAATGTAAAGTCATTAACTTCATCTCAAAATCTACTTTTCTTCCAAAGTTCTCTTCCAGTTACAATGCTAATACTCTTCCATATGCTACAACCAGAAACATTAGAATATTATTTTACTTTCTCATCTTTCACACGCTTGTCCAATAATTTCACAAACCTATTGGTTGTTAAACAAAAATGTATAACTCCACACCCTTTTCCCAACTCACTCATGGTGCCTTACTTCACATTTTTACTGTCCTTTCCTAGCCTATTTTGGCAGCTTCCTACTTTTTTGCTTTTGTTACCTGCATTGTAATTCACTTACCATACTCTACCACATTCATCTTTCTAAGTATAGATTTGGGTATCAAAATAAATGCATTTTTATTCTACTCCTTTATACTGAAATAAAATAAAAAATATGAAATGAATCTATAAAGGAGAAAAACAGGTTCAATTAAAAAAGAAAGTGTTCATAACCTTAAACTACCTAGCTTACTAGGGGCCACCCAAGTACTGAGAAATATGAATAATAACCAAGGAAGAAACTGGAAGTAAACAAACTAATTCTCAGAGTTTTATGACAAATTTTTGCATAAGCATCAGAATCCTGAGATTACTATACAATAGTTTCTTTGATAAGAATTTCTAGGGTTCAGAGCTTATAAGTTTTATGGCTAAGATTGAGACACCACAAAAGCAGGAAATGCACCCATAGAGATTCATTTGGTAACACAGAGCTGCTGTGAAAGTGAAATGCCACTAATATTGACAACCTAGCTTCCTAACTGAGACTATTAGAGGTAAAGCAAGATGAAAACGGCAGGGAAAACAAGTGCCATATTATCAGAAAATCTCCCAACTTCTCATGCCTTGCTTCAACTAGAAACGCAAGTCAAGATGACCTAATTACAACAGAGCTGTGGACTGCTTCAGCTCACTTCCTGTCTTCCACCAACCCACACTGTTTCTCATTATTTTTCATTGCAATTCTCAAGGCATAATCTATCTATAGGAAGGAAAAAATTACATAATAAAAACATGAAATAGAGACAAAAGATAGGATCGGACATACAATAGGCATCTTAGAAAAAAACCCAAAAGACATTTGAAAATTCAAAAAAGAAATAAATTATTTAAAATTTTAAATTAAAGAAAACTGAAGGAGATAAAATCAAGAGCTTAGGAAATAAATTGAATGGGAAATAAAAATACTATAAAGAATAAAATAATACATAACAGTTAAAAAACAGTTTATTCAAAACTAAAAATACATAATTAGAAATACAATGAATAATTCAAAGAAATGCATAGGGGGGAAAAACAAAAGGATCATAGCAAAACATATAAAGATGAAAAAGACAAAGTAAAAATCAACAGATATATAAATCATTAGGAATATAGCAGAACACAATTAGAAAAATAAAAGATATATTAGAAGAGAAATTTCATGATTCTTGATTCTGAGATGAAAAGGGTATGTGATGCTCAGAAATTTATCAACACAGAAATATTCTGCTAATATTACCAAACTATGTGGGCAGTAAGAATGAATGTTGTTGAGCATTTATATATTAAAACAAACTCATGAAATAACCAAAAAAAATCATGTTGACCTTTGAGTTTTTCCTCATCCTTCAGTGACTGAATATCATGTCAACTGCAAAAGAACCTTAGAGAACAGATTTTAGACACAGTCAAAACTTCCTTGTTGCATAAAAAATCAAGTTATTATTCTCAAAATGCAATATTTTAGGTAATATAAGATGCATGAGCACTTCTTTCCTTAAGAACTACACAGTGATGACATACAGAAAACAAGAGATGAAATGAATAACTCAGAAATGCGAATCTACTTTTTTAAAAGATGAAAAGTGACCATTAAATACATTTCAACAATAAAAAATTATGTGTTCTATAACTCCATGAATGATATCATCTTCTTCCAATGATGTTCCTGATTAGAAACCTAGATGTCAATCTAGACTGATCCACAATATGTGATGAGTTATCAATAAACACTAATTCAATTGCTTGAATATTTTTCAATTTTTTTCTATTGAACTCCATTGTCTTCAAGTCTTCATCTAGTGTCTTCCTCATTTGTTTGCCCAAATTGTTGAAGCAGTTCTCCAATCACAATATACTTGTTCAGTTTGATCTACTTTCCTAAAATTCCTCAAGTGACCTTTCTAAGACATAAATCTCCTTTCGGAGATACTTCACTGCCTTTAGAAGGAAGGTTGATCTTCTGTGTAGAATATGAACCGTCTTCCTCAGTCCAACCCATTCTTAACTTTTCCAGTCTCATCCTTGGCTATGCCCATCCTCACACTGTGTGTTCCAATAAAGCTTAACACCTTGAGTTTTAGAGCCAGACATATTTACGCTCATCTCTATGTCTCTGCATACAAGATCAGTGTGTCATCAGGTAATATCTACTCAATCTTCAGTTCTTCTACAAATCACTTCTTAGAAGGTTTCCCTTCCATCTTCTCTTCCCCTCCAAAAGAACTTGCTTACTTCTATGTGACTAATGTATTCTTTATAGATACCTTTGTATCAGTGATAGTAACTTGCTGAATAAGTTTTCATCATCTGATTTTTTTTTCCTATGAGTACCTTCACATGTATCACACTCTAAGAAAAGGTCAGGATCCTGCCTCAGCCTGGCTCACTGCTTCATTTTGGTCTGTCTATCCAGTACTTACCCATCACGTCTCAGTTCATCTACTTCAACTCTGCTGTGAGTGTCTCATATTAACCAGTACAAAGGAATGTTTTTGTCTCTACTTTCTCCTGCACTGTTTGTATTTTTACTTCTGGGTCATGTTGTATGATGTTTGCATAATAAATTAGTGTTTCTGTGCCTGCTCCCTGAAAAAGAGTAAGGGTCTGGAAAAGACAGGGGCTGTCTATATTTTTTATGACACACAGTAATTTACTTTGGTAGGAGATCAGCAGTACTCAGCTTCAGGAGCAATGCTGTGAAAGTAGGACCAAAGAGGCAATCCCTCAAATCCACACACACCAGAGGATCTGATGGAGAGGAAATGATCATCGTGTTTTACTACTCACGAAATACTTCACCAATAAGGGAGAGGGAGATTTTGGATGCTCTTACATAGGGGAATTTCTCTAGCATGTAAGTATGTTAAACATTTCTATTTCTTAAAACCACATTTTATTGCTATTTGGTATAATTTAATTTGTTTCCAGCAATATTCTATTAACAATATCCCTTCATTGTAACCCAATTGAAAAAATTCATGTTTTTTCAATATTTAGAATGAGTGTAGCCACCACTAAGATGTCTACCCTGTATCCATGTAGCACACATTATTAGAAGTTAAGACTATTTTTTCATGCATATTATAAATTATCAGATTCCTGCTAGTGTGCATTTACTGATGAAATTTGTTTCCAGAATTAATTTGTAATATAAATTGTGTTTCCAAGCCACTCAAACTAATTAGTCTTTCTCCAAAAGTTCTCAAACTCCATATCCATCAAAATTTAACAAAATTCTGTTTCTTATAAAGACATATTTTAATGCTTTTATTAAGATTTTGAAAACAATAAGTGGTTGTTTTTAAAGTAAACAAGTCTCAAATGGCTTAACCCATTTTCTGAAAATAAATATATTAAATTTATGGTGACGCATGCTTAAACCAAAGAGGAAAAATCTTGATCAAATTTCTACTTACCCAATCGATTTTATCCACATTCCAATATTTTTTTAAATCTCGGAACTGTATTAGCATTCCCTTGAGTCCCACAACAATAATGCTTGCAAGAACACACTACAAATAAAAAAAATAAGTTGAGAAAGCAGTAAGACAAAGATTTTAATCTGAATTTAAAAGGACCAAGGTATTTTTATTTCTTCTTTGTTTTTAAACTAAATGCTGGAGAAAAGCAGTCATCAATTAAAAAGCTAAAGTAATATTTGTTTTAGCTAGAACTATCTCATTGTACTTTAAAAATTTAATATCAGATATGGGAAATCACAGGTTAAATTGTATAAGATTATTTAAAAACAAGATTGAAATAAAAGGAAAAGTAGTAAATTAAAAAGGTGAATACCAAAGGCTAACGGTCCCCTTAAACTGTAATTATCTACTGTCATTTGTTTGAAATGTGTTTGCTGCAGAAAAACACACAGTTATATCATAGATTTCTTTACAGTTGCCTTGAATATCAATTATCTGGTTTTTGCCTAAAGATATTTATAACTCTTTTGAAAAGTTAACTTCATTATTAGAAGATCATTCTGTGAAATGATATATTCTCACAGCACAAGTGAAGCATTAGAATAACAAATGGTCAAGACTGATTCTTTTGGGACCAGGACTTTCACTCAGGTCACTTGTGTGCCTGGAATGTTTGAAGAGCAAAGCGAACCACTGGCACTGATGTTCTGAGTCACACCATATGAAGGACACCTCAAGGATGGGAAGCTGTTTTGTTTCCTATTCTGTTGGCTGTAGTTTCTAACAAAGTTCTGATAAAAATTTTTTCCAATGTCTACCTTTTCTTTTAATGTAATTTCTTGGGGTTTTTGTTTTGTTTTGTTTTGTTTTTTAACCAGGATCAAACTCACAACCTGGTGCTTGCCAGGCAGGCACTTATGCCAGTCAGCTAAATCCTGGCCCTCGTTTTGTTTTGTTTTGGTGTGTTTTGAGGTATGAACCTAACGCCTCACACTGGCATGCTAGGCGAGTACTCTACAACTGCACTGCACCCCCAAACCCTAAATTTATTTTTGACAGCAAAATATTTCTAGTTCCGCTCTCCAAATCAGCACAGAATAATCCTAACTCTACTTTACCATTTCCATATGTGAGATGAAGAATTAGAAGACACTATGTCCTCCGTCCTCAAATGTGGCATCTTTTCACCCCTCCCCTGATTCAACTTTTACTTATATAAGATAGTTTTCAAGTTCAGGATTATCAAATTTATCCTCCTCCAGAAATTTATGTGCAATAATTCTTATTAAAAGTGGTATTCAAAAATAGATAGTGAAAAAGAATTACAGTACCATGGGCAGCCAGTACAGCAAAGGTCCTATTGCATAGATGACTATAAGGATGAAAATGCAAGATATTAGACAAGCCACCTGCAAAATATAAGACAGACAAAAAAAGAAAGCCTTGAAGTTTTTATTATTCCAAAGGTATGGGTGGTGGTGAGGGGCAATTCTTAGTTCATCTTGATTAGCAGAAGCACAATGTTGTCACATCATTGCCAAATGGCATAGACTGTCATTATCTATATTTTGCAGCTGTGGGAGGCCAAACATGACAGCTGACAAAGCAGTGTGATCAAATTAAGTCAGTGATGAGAAAAAAGCAATTCCACACAAAGGAACAGGACACCATCAAGTTTTATCGCACAGTGCAGCAATGGTTTTCTGTTGTTGAACAGTGAAAGTAACCTCTCAATGAAGTTCTTCAGCTTCTTGCTGCTGAGCTGGTACTTATGCCAGTGAGCTAAATCCCCAGCCTCCATATTTCACAAAGGGATTTTTTTTTGGAGCAGTAACTAAATAGGCAGCTTACAGTTTGCCTGTGCTGATGACAATGTTAGTAAGGTCTTTAGTTATGAAGTGGTTATGTGAGATTATAGACACTCTCTGACAATGAAAGAGACTTAATTCTATTAACCTTGAAGAGTCATTGCTGTCATGCTCTAACCCACTCAGCCTATTGACAAAGGGCAATTCAAAACACCTGACTCATAACCATGCTCTGTTTGATGAAGAACCTGATTTCACATAAGCAAATGCTCAAGGCTTCATGAAAACATTTAGGCAAGCTGTCATCCTAAAAGAGGGAAAAAAGGCTTCTATGAACTGCAAATATAGCTAGACAATAATTATGGAGATGTCAAAGAGAAGTTGGACTTAGCAGAATGGCTTACATTAAAAATAAATCTATGAACAATCAATTTCAAAAGTTGGCAAGGACTCAGAGCAACTGGAGTTCTCAGGGATTGCAGTTCATAATACATTAAGGAACAACCACTTTGAAAGCAGTTTGGCAATTTCTTGTGAAGCTATTTACTCACTTACTTTAGGGAAGGACTTCATAAGAGAAATAAAAACATGTGCCCATGTGAATATCTGCACATAAATATTTATACCAAAATATGTAAATGTTTGAGAAGTTCTCCAGTGTACTTAAAAACAAAACTCTCAACCTTAGGAGATGCAACGAACTTAAGTCACAGCCAAATTCCTTCCAAGAATCTGAGCCTGTACAGGAAGGCCATATGACCTTTTCAAGGTCATAGAATTACAAAACTTGAAAGGCACAAAGGCCACACAAAATGTATATTGGCCTATATGAATATTCATGAAAGTCAATGCATTATTTTAACTTCCTTTGGATTGGATTTTTACTCACTTCAACACATACAAGTCAACCACCAAAAAAGTAAAGATGATTTGTGGAGGATTAAGCTGATTAATTTTTAATTTAGACCTTCCTTTGCATATTGGGAACTGTTCTGCTTTTTGACAATAAGAGCTGATGATGGAACTCTGGTGTTCAGCAGGAAAGTGGGGACATGACACACAAGAAAACAGATTGAAATTAGTAAAATTCATTACTTGTTTGCTTGTTTTCTAGTGCTGGGGATTTGATCCAGGGCTTTGTGCATGTTAGACAAACACTGAACTATACCACAGACACAGATGAGGAATCTTCAGAACCTGAGCAAAGTGTTTTTCCTTCCTCTCCTTAAAAATTACAAGGTAGTAGTTTTTTAAGCACCAAAGCAAGGTAAAATGGCAACTTTATTTTTAATAAGCATATTAAAATGTTGGTGATAACTATTACAAATATGCATATATACACATTGAACGATTTCCAAAAATTTATGTACTTATGTGTTTTGTCTCACTGTATTCATAACTTGTGTTTTCTTATGACTCAAAATAGTACAAGCATAATCCTTCTAATTTTAAATGCTAACTCTGATTTTAAAGTAATAAATTTGATTATCAGCATTGGTAATGCAGAATGTGCAAAAGCACAGTGGCCCACAGCTTTATGTGGTGGTATTCAAAGTGAGGCTTTTCTGTTTCTCATAACCAACTAGACATCAAAGCTATGCTTCTGAGTAAAATTTCAAATGTTTTTAATTGCTGCTAGATTTATTACAATACACTGAAGCTGTCATTGAAATTAATAAGTCTGCAAAAACAATCCAAGGCAACTACATTGATGCTTTTCTCTAAGTATTCTTTTATTTTCCTTTCTCAGAAGACAAAATCTAAGTGTCATGTTCTTAATGTTTCAGTTAGACTTTGGTTTTTATTAGTAAAGTGTTCACATTCTTAATTATCCACAAACTAATGACTTTCTAGCTGTTTTACTTTTTTTCTATATCTTACTAACTAAATGTCCAAAGACAGTTTTTGTTTTAAAATTATATGTAGTCATATTTAAGAGTTAATTCACCAGCTGAAGATGTAGCTCAGTGGCATAGCGTCTGCCTGACAAGCTGGAGGTCCTGAGTTTGATTCCCAGTACCAAAAAAAAAAAAAAAAAAAGTTAATTTACATTAAAGTTAATAAAAATAATGTGTATTTTCTCCTTGTTTTATGTTTAAATAATATCTATGTTACACTTTCACTTACAAAAAGGAACACGCAGGCATTCAAGTTCTTCCTAGCTTACACATATGCTTGGATGAAGAGTCAGATCTATTCATTTCCTTCCTAAGTAGTTTTCAAAGGGTAGATCAGAGCTCACTAAATGCACAGCTTTGTGGAAAGTATGGAATGGTGACAGATCAGAGAGGGAGAGGAGGAAAGGGCGGGAGAGACGGGGAGAGGGGAAAGGAAGGAGAGGAAGAGGGTGAGGGAAAGGGGAGGGAGACAGAGCAACTAAGGCAAGACTTAAAAACTTTAAAGAAGACGCAGGCGGGGAGCGAAATTTTGAAAGAATAAAGAAATATAGTTTGGCAAATTAGAACCCAGAGGCAATCAGCGCTGCAGAAAAACACGCCAGCTGTTGTTTTCAGTGGCGGCCGTGACGCCTCCACAGCAGATGCTGTCTCACATCCTGTAGCTCCGCGATGCCTCCTGCGGTCCCCGAGGAGCACTGGTGCGTCTCCTCCGTCAAAAGTGAAGAGAAGCGTGGAGAGGAGCCGCCAGGGCTGCGGAGCTCTCTCTGCCGTTCGCGATCTTCCCAGCGAAGAGGGGCGTGGCGCCTAGGTTTTCACTGGCGCCCTTCGCCTAGGCCGCTCCAGGGCTTTCTCACTTGGCCTGACTTTGGATTTCATATCTAAAGGGAACCACTGTCAAAAAGGCCTTACATGAGGAACACAGAAATGTGCCCTGTCTTTAACCACAATACTTGGCATCACATGAGCAGTGTCTTTTGTCATTCCTCTGAAAAGTTTTAATTTGATTTTCTGAAGCACTAAAAGGCATCACGCTGACTCACTAGTATAACACAGCTCTAAATTCACTGCACGCGTGGCTCCTGAGCACCTGAAATGGGCCAGTCCATATTAAATTAAGCTGAAAATGGAAAATACCGCATTTCTAAGCCTCGGGACAGAAGTAAAAGTATTGTAAGTAATTTTTAGAATTCATTTCAAAATTATGATATTGTACTTTATTGGGTAAACTATAGTATTAAGGTTTATTATTTTTTATTAGTTGTTTCAGTTTCTTCTATCTTTTGAACTCTGACTACCAGGTACTTTTAATTATCCAGTAGCTATTGTTAGGTTTCTATGGAGTAAAACTTCTTTAAAGATCCTAAACCTGGTTTTAAATGGGATTTTCCTGATTGCAATGTACTATACTAAATGACACTAAAAACCACAAAGCTTGATTTATAGCTTCTAATTTCAGCAAAATTCGCAGTATTTTGTCAAAATTGATTGCACACCTACAGTGTACTGGGACCTGGGGTACTCAGCAAGAGCAGAGTAAACCAAGGCACACAGAGGCCATTGTGAGGAGTAGGTACCTGCACGTAACAAGTCCTGATTCTTTTTACTTCTGCTGTCTCGCTCCCCCTCCATCTTTCATTTCTTTTGAAGTTTAATGAGAACACCATGAAATAAAAGAATTGCATTATAAATTCTTAGAAAAATTATGTTATTCTAAGCATTCAAACACATATTCTCTAGAACAAAGAAAGGGTGTCCCTCTCTTTCCTATTAATCCAATGAATGCCTAACGCAGATTATAAAATAAGTATGCAAGCTTTCTCAAAGTATTCTTTCTCTTAGACATTCAAGGGTGAAACCTACAAAGATTGTATTTCCTTGTTTCTAAAATAGTAATTATAAAAGTATAATAAATATGCAAGAAAACCCTGGCGATGGAATATATTCGAGGTAAAATATTTCAGGGATTTTATATCAGTCTTCTCTTCTCATGTGGCAACCGACTGTGATAAATTGGTCAACATCATGCTGCAAGTTGGAGGGGAAAGTAGGACTACAAAACTGTCTTGTTCCATTCCATTAAATCAGGACATTTAAATGTGAAATGATAAACACAAGGTTTGGAAAAGTATTGATTAATTTAAAAAGATGCAGTCATAATAAAAATCAACGATAATAATTAACATTTAAAAGGGCATTCAGTCTTCAGACATTGTACACAATAAATATACCTTCATCAATTCATTTAATCCTTATAATTCTATACTCTCTTTTAACAGATGAGTCCATATAAGCTTGAGAGGTTTTGTTACTTGTGTAAAGTCACCCAATGATTCATGAGGTAGCTCTAGAATTCATTCTCTTAACCTTTCACTAGCTTTATTAAGCCTCAACATGAAGAAAAGAAACCTAACATACTCACTTTCTTGAGAAACCAGGTAGAAACTAATATAGAATCTGGGGCTTATATAGAGATTTCTCAGAATAGATGATGGCATTTAAATACACTCAATATTTAAACCTTCAAATTTAGATCACAAATATTTAAGAGTACAGTTTGCAAAATGTTCATGTCACCACAGTAATAAAAAAAGCTTGGTATTAATTGGTAAAGACAGACCAATGAAGAGTTCATATAGAACAATAAAATAGAATGAAGACACAGAAACAAAGTTACACAACTAAAGACTTCTTTTTCTTGACAAAGGGATAAAAAGCAAACTTCAGAAAAAAGATGCTTTAAGAAATGGACTGGGAAAACAGGGTATCAACATCCACAAGATTGAAAGTAGGTCTCTCTTACCCTGTACAAAAAAATCAATTTCAAAATGAAATAGAGACCTATGAAGGTATAAGACCAACACTTTGAAACTGCTAGAAGTAGATGGATACATTTCAATTCTGTAACACTCTAGTCATAATAGCTAACATCATCAAGAATCCAAGAACAAGTGGGCGTAGGCACCTACCTGTAATCCCAGCACTCTAGAAGACTGAGGCAGGAAGATTGCATGTTTGAGTTCCCCTGGGCAATTCTGTGACTTAAAAGACCTTGTCTCAAAATAAAATGTTTTCAAAAGGGACTGGGAATGTAGGTTAATGCAAAGGTCCTGGTTCAATTCTCACTATTGCCAAAGAAGGGGAAGAAATAATAATATAGGTGAGGATGCTGGAAGAGGTAAGAAATTTTCTATACTATTGGTAGGAATGTAAACTAACACAAGCTCTATAGAAATCAGTGTGGAGATTTCTCAAAAAACTAAAAACAGAGATACCATTTGATTCAGCTATGTCACTCTTCAGTATATTCCCAAAAGAATTTAAGGCAGCACACTATAGACGTACTTTCATACCCATACAATTCATAACAGCTAAGCTATGGAAACAACCTGGGTGTCTGTCAACAGACAACGAAAGAAAAAGTGACATTTGTACACAATGGGATATTACTGAGCTATAAAGAAGGAAGTTGTGGGGCCAGGGAAACAGCTCAATGGCACAAGTGCCTGCTTCACAAGCGAGAGAAAATAAAGGGCTTTTTAAAAAAAGAAGAAGAAAGTTGTGCCATTTGCAGGAATATGGATGGAACTGGAAACCATCATGTTAAATGAAATAAGCCAGGTTTAGAAAGTTAAATATCACACGTGTTCTCTTATATGAGTAATCAAAAAAAATGAAGAAAGGAAAGCAGGAAGTAGATGATTATTAACAAGGAAGATAATGAGGGAGAGGGAGAAGGAGGTAATGGGACCAAAATAACAAAAATATGTTTTATTCTCATATCAATTTACCAAATGAACTCTATTATTCTGAATTTCTAATATGTACTAAGAAAGTAGATAATTCTGTTTTGTTTTGGTGCCGGGGATCAAACTCACAACCTCAGGTTTGCCAAGCAGGCACTTACACTACTGAGCTAAACCCCCAGCCTGAAAGTAGATAATTCTAAAGGCAAAAAAAGTTTAAGCCAATGCACATGAGGAACCTATACCTGAAATCACTAACTGCAAAGATAGCTGTCAAATTACTTGATGTATAAACAAAGCTCCCATGTGGATTTCACTTCTTAGCTGATTACTTGTCAAATGATAATACATTCAAAATTCTTGCCGCTTCCCTTCCATTTAATGGTGCCTTTACATGTCTGGGCCCCATTTTAGTATTGATTTACACATATTACTCTTGCCAATTGTTCCTATGGTCACAAACTATATATTTTTCAGATCTATTTTAGTACAAGCTTAAAAAAAAAAACAGGTAATGGATATACCCCTAATATATGTCTGAACTAGCACATACGATGTTTTAGAAACTCATTCCTATTGTATCCTATTTTAAACAAGAAATGTTTTAATAATGAGTAACTATTAGTGTTAATTTCTTATGACAAGATACACATGAATCTTGTTGTGTGGAACACTGGGAGAGAGTCCAAGGCTTGGAGTAAACTTATCTGGATTCAAATTCTAGTTCTACTGCTTAGTAGCTCTGACACCCGGGTAAATAACTTCGACTTTCTTTACCTCACCTGTCTCATGCAGAAACCGAGAATGGCAGCTCTATGATACGGCTTCGACTGGAATGCCCCACCCCAATTGCTCATATGCTCAGAGGTGGGGTTAGGGAAGGTGATTGGATTATGGGGTGCTATAGGTGACTTCATGCTGGGAAGTGGGATCTGATTGGAGGAAGGAGTATGACGCAGACAGGGGTATGATGCCCTGAGGGGATGATGCAAACAGCTGTATTTTTCTCTCCTGTTCCTCCCTAGGCTTTCTGCTTCCTGGCTGCCATGACATGAGTAGCTCTCCTGCACCTTAGCCCTCCCTCCAACCATGCCGTTTCCGCCTTGGAGCTGCAGACCAGCAACTGAAACTATGAACCAAAGTACATCTCTCCTCCTTTAAGTTGTGGATGTCAGGTTCTGTGTCCCGGTGATGTGAAATTGGCTAAGATATTATAGAGTTTTCATAGGATTTTCTAAAGGATTGAGTGGGTTTATTTAAATAGAAGTATGACGTAAATGCCTGACACAGAACTCAATGTTGTTTCTACCACCACTGCCACTGCCATCAACAGAAACATCTTCGCTGTCATCATCACATCACCAATGTTCATCGTGTCACCAGTGTTCAGTATAATGCCTGGAGTAGCACAGGCTTTCAATAAGCATCAAAGTAATTTGGATTCCTAAGAAAATGTAAGAAACAGTTCTTTATCCAAATATCTCACAGACACCAATGCACATTTACACACTTGTAGATTCCTATAGGCAGTAATTTCAGTAATAAGGATTGGTTTTGCATATAAATGATTTCATTTTATTGCAAGAAAGTGAATAAAATTCCTGCACTGTATAATTAATGCAAAAAATCAGAGGCACCACTAGAGGGAGCTTTGGGTTCAACGGTTGCTAACAATAAAAGTGCTATTTGTGTAGAATTAAGTTTGTTCCTTGAATCAGTCACTATCACCCAGTCTCCGGAAGGGCCATTTGTAGAAAGGAGAGAGAAACAGGGAGGGTCAGAGGAGAAGAAAGAAAGAAAGAAGAAAGAAAGAAAGAAAGAAAGAAAGAAAGAAAGAAAGAAAGAAAGAAAGAGAGGCATGTCTGTAAACTACTAAGAAAACTGTAAAGAAATGGAAACATTTTCAGGCTTTACAGAGAACTGCATTCTTCTTACTCTCCAAGGATGAGAGTGGTGGCTCTTGTCTGGCCATCCCTGCTGGGGAGCCCAGTTACCTGTGTCTTTGCTCCCGTGCTATACAAGCCAGCGGTCCTTCCCATGGCAGCTGCACTTGGGATACAGTAGAAAAATGAAGGAATCACATTGCTGAGGCCATGGGCCAAGAACTCCTGCAAGATTGAAAACAGGAGAATATATCACTTTGTAACCACAGTGGACATTTAGATTCCACAAGTACAGCTTATGAAAGAATGGAACTTGTTGGTATTCAATTTCTGTTCTCCTCACCAAGTGAGATTTAACAATTCAAGGGAAAGTAAACACTTATTGATTGCTTACAATAAGCCAGAAACTGTTCTAAACGCTATACTTCTCCAATACTCATAGCACTCTTATAAGGAAACACTAAATACTTGTGCTGTTAGTGTCCAACTTCTCCTCTCTTTTAAGTCACTATAATCGAGTTTTTATTTCCAACATTCTACTAATGACCTCCACCGGACAACATTCAATGCTAATTCTTATCTTACCTGATCTAAAAGTCTTTTGATGCAGTTGCTAAGTATTTCCTCTTTAAAGGTTGCTTCAGCTAATTTCTAGGACCTCATACTCTTCTGGTGACCTCCTGTCTCACTGGCTGGCATCTCCTCTCAGTTTCCTTTGTGGTTTTTTCTTATCTAACCATTTTCAAATATTGGACCACTTCTCTTCTCTGTCTACACTGCAGCTACCCAACTCTGTACTGACAACTCCCAAATTTATATCTGCAGTTTAGATCACTTCTCTGAACTTCAGAATCATACAGCCATATAGATGCTACTATTTAGCACCCTGACTTGATGACTGACAGATTTTTCAACCTTCTTAACCCAAGCTATGGAGGCACCCCATCCCAGCACTCTCAAGTTCCTGCTCATCTCAGGTTCCAGTTGCTTAGGCTCAGAGCATTAGACTTATTCTTGATTCCCATCCTGCCTTTGCCCAAATGGTATCCACATCCAGCTCAGAACCCACTCGCTTCTTATGTCCTCCATCACTACACTCTGGTCTAAAGCACCACCTCTCACCTGAACCATTCAAAAGTTTCCTAACAATTTTTCTGCTTCTGTTGTCAGTAAGACAAACAAACATCCTTGTACTCCCTCCTCTGTGGTTGTGTTGTAGAAATGCAGATAATAAACACAATAAATATGCAAAGTAAAGCAGAGGAGAATGGGGGAAATCAGGAATTTACAACTTTAGATTACCAAAGCCCTCCTGAAAAGTAAGCGTTTGAATAAAGGAGATAAGCAGAGATTTGGGAGAACAGAAAAGGGAAGAAGCAGAAATGCCCTGAGTCAGAACAGAGACTTGTGAATTCAAGAGAAAACTGTGGTGCAGGCACCCAGAAGAGAGTACCAAAGGGAAACAAAGTCAGAAAGCAAATGAGATAGTGGCCTGACACATAGTGTCTTGTAAGCCATGATATGAAGCTTGGACTACTGTGGGAAGTCACTGCAGAAGTTTCAAGAGGAAAAAAGTTAGGAGTTGTGTTGTTTGCCAATGTACCCTCGTGCCCAGGCCAGTGTCTGGCACATAGTATGACCCAATGCAATACATGGAATGAATAAATCTTTTTCTTACAGATGAGAAAACTGGGACACAGAGTCATCAAGTTCGGCTAGTATCAGAGTGAGATTTGCATACAGGTAGTTAAGCATTCATAGCTATTACACTGCAGTTTCTCTTCAGACCTGTACAACTAGGCCACAAGGCTTGAAGCAAGACACTGGCAAAAATATTTCAAGGAGAAAAACAATACAATCTGTGTACTTACATAAGACTAAAGCTTCATGCCTTCAGTATCTTACTGAGAAAAATAAAACTTGTTTCTAATCTGAAATCCATAATTTCTGAAGTTAGCATGCAATGATAAATACATTTGAATTCATCATCTCCGAAAAACAAACCAAAAAACATCTGTCTTTCTTTAAAAAAAAAAAAAAAGTATTACGAACTGATGTGTTTGGTTCTACCCATTCTTGCCATAGTAAGCAAAGCCGTATTTTTCAAAGGTTCAGCTCTTCAAAATCTGAAAAGCACACAGGGCAATGATAGGACAGGAGTGAAATGGGGCTTTGGCACACTCCACCTGGTTGTCATCCACTGAATATTTGAATTTTTTGGCAGATCCTTGAGCAAGAGCCAGTGAGGCCGCATAACCTACAAGAGCAACGCCAAAAGCTTCGGTGACTACTGCAGAGAGGAGGTTCACTGGGGGAACTCTGGGTGGAGGGATTCTGTGAAGAGAAATACCATATAGGAGCTCAACCTTCATGTCATGTCTGTAACAATATGCATAGAATAAGTGAACTATCCAGGAGAAAGCGTAGCAGCTTGGCCTTGAGAAGCCTTTTGTTTTCAACATTATTTAGCAGAAAAGCAAAACTATAGGAAACACCCCAGGGACAGCTCCACGCTCTAAGTGACATTTGTATTAGAGAATTCAGGTTACGCTGAAGAAATTCTAACTTGACAAACATTTCCCTTATGGGAAACAAAAGCAAATCTGGAATGTGCTTTCATTCAAACATTTCCAAATATTTATTTGGTTGGCATTTGAGACTGTAGTTTCTCTCTTGGATACTACATACAGTACTATACGCAAACTTTATTGTGAGCTACAATTCTTGAGCTAATCTCTAAATTTGTCATTAAGTTCATTATCTTAATTGCATTTTTAACACAATTCTTTCACCATACATTTAACCATATGTTAAGAAAAATATGTAGAAAGATCCCAACTCTCTTACAAACCACAAGACCACACTTAACTGTTTCTCTGTCTCAGAGAACTATTTAAAAGGGTTCTAAAATAATGCTCAGCCATTGTCTACTGTCCTTTGAAAACCACTTTAAGCCTAAGAATCATCATTTATGTATCCTGATGATTCTTTAGGTTTACTAAAGATTTACTAAAAATAAAACCAAAAAAATTCCCTATGACAAAAATAGAACAAAAAGAAAAGTACATTTATGTTGGTTTAATATATAGTGTGAAGTAGAATGCTAGACCTTTCTTTCTGGCTATTTCATTTAATTCAACCAACAGACACCTTTATAACCACTGTATGGAGAAGAAAACATATTAAGAAAGATTAAGTAGCTCATCTAAAATCACAGAAGGAACGACTGACTGAGCTAGGATTCAATCTCAGTTCCATTACTTTCAAACCCATGCTCATTTTGTGACTCCTTATGAATATGGTTCCAGAAGAATTACTCAAAATAAAGGAGATAGAGGGGATGAAGATGATTTTTAAACCCATGGTCATGGCCAACTTGATTGGCTCTGGTATCTGCTGAGAGCAGAAGTGAGACCACACTTGTGAGTATATCATAGATAGTATGTGTCTGGGTGGATCATAGAGATGTGACTTTGGATACTATGTGTGGTCCCTCACTCCTTCCTTTTAGGTACTATTCCTCTAAGTTTTGCATCCTGTCCTCCATAAACTAAATCTGTCTGTTTCATCATGTCCTTCCACCATGTTTCTGCCTTCGAGCCAGCCTGCTATGGAGTGAATCTTCTGAAGCCATGAGCCAAATTAAACATCTGTTTTTTAAATTGTGGGTATCTGCTATTGTGTCACAACAATGGGAACGCTAATACACCCACTTACTGAAGTTTATCCCCAAGACAAATTGATTTGTATGATAACATGCTCTAAAGTCTTTCAAAGTAGAACTTTTGTTTCATGAAAATTGAGGGTGCTTAATGACTATAAATCGACCTACAAACGAACTGACCTAAAATGAAACAATAAAGAACAACTCAAGTTGATTTAAAAGTCATCATTTAGCATATATCTATCTAGCTTAATACAGACATTTTTTTTTTTGATACCAGGGATCGAACTCACGACTGTGCGCTTGAAAGAGAGATGCTTATGCCTCTGAGCTAAATCCTCAGCCCCAGACAGAATTTTTTACTATTACCTTTTTTAATTATTGAGAATTTTTCTACTGTTTCTTGAGTTTAGTGTTGTTAAGAGCCAAAACTGGAAGTTGGACAATAAAAATTTAGGGAATCCAACAACTGTTAACTTTGTTCTAAATTTATCGGTACAGTATACAAAGTCCATTCAAATGAAACTCTCCCCGCTCCATAATTTGCCTTTGTTTTCTTTCAGCTTCCACTTGGAATGACTTTTTCCCCTCTCAGGATAAATACTTCCTCTTTTGCTAAAGGCTCGCTAGGATCCAGAGCAAGGCTGTATGAAGGTGAGGACCCATGTCTTTTCACTTTATCATCTCTCTGGCAATTAAACACATCCTGTGGGCTTGTTAGTTCAGATGCCTGTTTACTTTTATCCTGAGTCAAATAAAAACAAACATATGTGGAAGGAATTGAAGTTATTAAGTACCAGACAATGTTCCTAATTTGCAAATTCAATGCCCTCAATTTTTCAAATATCTTTGTAAATATTGTCCAAATCTTTCACCTGAAGTAATACTATGTAAATACTTATCAGTTTACTTAGTGATAAGCAAATCCCCTATTACTAAGTTAGACACATGGAGCTGTCCCTAGGAAACTACTATTTCTCCATGAATGTGCTTTTTTAATCATTGTATAATAGAAATCAATTAGAATTTTGTCTCATATAGGCACAGAAAAAAATAAATACATATCTAATACTCCAGTCTCACCCTCCATTAAACCAAGCAAACAAACAGACAGACAAACAACAAATAATATATTGAAAAAGATTACATTACCCTTTTGGAATATGACCAACTACTTCTAATCCGTATGTGTTTTCCATATTGGTACAATAACAAGCAAATGATGCTGCAATGATCTGTGTATTTCCATTTGAAAAAAGAAAAACAACTTATTACTGACCTTTCAAACATTTTTAAATTATTTTAATAATTTACAAACTGAAATTTAGACAATATCAAGCAATAGGGCGTTTTCAATATTCTATATTATATTAACCCAGTTTTGAAAGAAAACAAAATACTAAATATAGACTTGGGGAAGTTCCATGTGTGAGTAAAGACTACAATATCCAACCTAAATACTTGTCTCTCATGACATGAAGAAATACTCCCTAAGACCAGACGTTTTCCCTTCGTGATAGGATCTTAGGAATTTGAGATATTACTTCCATGCTCCTAAACTATGTTACTAATTAATGATGATTTACACACTCCTTGAATATTTTTGAATTTTGTGCTTTAATTTTTTTTGCTACCAGGAATCGAACTCTGAACCTCAAGTTTGCCAGCCAGGCACTATGCCACTGAGCTAAAATAAAACATCACAATGTATTGAGCCCAGTGCTTTTTAAATAATGTTTCAGAGTCTCAGTTACTATGTCATTCTTTTACTGATATGCTAATCAAGAAAATAGTTTTCTCTGCCTGTACCTACAATCATCATTAAAATTCATAACAGAGCCAGTAATTTATTTTACAATAATAACAGCCTTTATTTTACAAACCATACCACCATAGTATTTTCCATCCATCTTCATATTTTCCTTTCTTCTGATCATTTTAATAGTTACTGGAAATTTTACATGATTATGGTATCAGTTTGGAATGGCATATCTTGTTAAAAGAGATAAACCAATTATTTAAGTGCAAATTTTATTACATGCATGGCCAGAAAAAAAATAACAAAATAAGAAAATTTTTCACAATAAAGCCCAATAATATTTTGTGGGAGTTTTTCCTCTATGCATTTTTGTTGATATTTAACTGAATTCGTAGTATTTTCCAAAACATCAAATGGGCTTTAAAAGCAAAACATCTTTCAGGATTGTAAGAAATAGAAAAAATAACAAAATCTTCCAACTTATACTGTTAAGCTGTATAAATATTGTGATATAATAGCAATTTCTAAATCACTGAATGAATCTTTCAGATAATGCCTTACTTTTTCACCATATTTCATTAACATATTTAAATTTTCTTTATAGGCTGAGTCACTGGCCCCTCTCTGTATTACCTCCATATCATCTTTGTGTCTGAGACCTTTACTGTCCGTAATTCCGTGGAATAGCGGTTCCTGCTGCAAGTGGGCCCAGGTCTCTAAATGCAGTCATTCCCCTGAGATGGCAGTTCTGTGGGACAGGAGGTGTACCCAACCCAAACCTGTTCCAATCTTGCTGATCCTGAATGTGCAGGGATCTATCATATCTGTCCAAATGGCCCCAGCTTGCTCGTAAGGCATCTTCCTTATGTTCCAAAGAAGGCCAAGGGAAGGTTGTGGTGGTGTGGGGGATGTGTTTGGAGTCTGGACCTAGGGCAGGGATATTCCCATGTGTAAATGTAAATCACTTTAAAGGTGTGTGCAATACTTCTTAATTGGCAACTGATTGGATTGGGAGCTGCTAGGTTAATAAAGAACACCTCCAGGTATATCTGGATGGGTCATGAAGGAGTGACCTTGGGATCTCTATCTCATGCTTCTCCTTTTCCTCTGGGGCACTGTTCCCCTGCTCTGCTTCGCAATCTCTAGGAACTGAGCAGCTTTGCTCCTGTACATCCTTCTGTCATGATGTTCCTGCCTCAGGGCCAGTAGACCATGGCCTGAATCCTTTGAAACCCCATAAGCCAAATTAAACCTCTCCTGTAAGATGCAAGTACTTTATGTTTATCTTGTCCAGCATCAAGAAAGGTGATTAACACAGTGGGATAAGCTGGAGTGAGAAGGGAAGGAACAAGCCTAGAGGTTTGTTCCATTCTGAGAGAACTCAAAGGATTAAAAGAATTTTCTACCTAACCTGATTTTCTAGGTCATCAGTTAGATACAACAGTTAATATAAAAAATCAGAACCTTTTCATTTATTATTCTGTCTATAACTGTTAAGTATTTGGTTTTCTATTGGTGCTTTTGCCTGGTCCTTACAATTGTCACACTGTATAAAGAATTCTCACTGTTTTAAGAATAATTCCTGCTCATTTTGCAGAGAACAACTGTTTTATTAATAGCATAAAGGCCTTTCTCCTTAAGTTTGCTTTCAATGCTTGGTTTTGTCAAACTTACATAACTTCACTTTAAAATAAGATAGTATACTTCAGAGTTGTTTCTATGAAAACTAATTACTAAAGTACTCTCTGCTTTCCTAACATACTTCAAATACACACACACAGAGACTACGTAGGTTATATGTATCTTAACCAACTGTCAGGAAAATGCCACCATGCACTGGCTAGCCATAGAGAGAGGTGTTTTATATTAGATCTAAGGAAATGTGTTGTATGCTTCTGAAGCAGATTTCAGTGCTCCACCCTTAATAAATGGACATAGACCTACACTATTTAACAATGTGAATAGTATTTAATAGATGAAATTATTTAGATATACTTTGTAATATACGTCTATAACATAAAAAACATTAAGAACTAAAGCAAATTAATAAGTGAGTAGACTATGGTTATACTAACATTTCATTTTCATTTGAATACCTTAAGAGTTCCTGTTAAATACTCCTAAAATTTCAAAACATATATTTTTAATACCATAAGCTTTAAGAACAAAGTATAATACATTGATATTCCAAACACAACAAAAAAAAATTTTAAAGAGCCACCTCTAACCAATGAAAATCATGAGCCTTCTTTTGGTAAGGCAAAATTAAGTCAGTAACAAAAGCTGAACAAAGTTAGTCATCCATGGACATTTGCCAATTGATAATATTTCTGTGCATATCAAAGAGGTGTCATGTCAATAGAATGTGTTATCACATTTTATTGCTTTACATAGGATCATGCCAGAGATCTTTTGAGTCTCACCTTCATGAATATTTTCACAGGCTTTATATTCTCTTAGTTATATAAAAGATTAAAAGCATATGAGAAATGCTGCATAAATCGAAAACACGTGTACCTCCTTTTTTAAATTATGGACTTAAAACATTTCCTGTTCTTACATTAATGTATAGTTACGCAAATTAGCCCTTCTTTAATGAGACACAGGAGTAGCTGTGGGTTATTGTAGGCACTAGAGTAAGCATCTGTGGATTACTCCAACTGGCAGGCTCAGTACAGCAGAAAGCTAAACGTTGATTTCATACTTACCAAAACTAAATCGACAGGAAGAACAACTTTAATTTTCCTTTTAAACTGTTCATTCAGCTCCTTAACAAGAACAAGAACTACGATGCTCAACAAGGATAAGAGCAGTGCTTCCAGTCGGACAGACTTGATGTTTTCAAAGACATACGCATAGATCTACAATAATGAGAAAGAACATAACATTCAGAGGCATCTGCAAAATACCAGCGTGGAAATCTGGCCCCAAATAAACTCAAAAATTTTTCATAAAAATGCCTCAGTGACTTTACCATGGGAAAGCAGGAAGGAAAGAGGTGATTACTGCTGAAATACAGTACAGCAAAGCTACATACAAGGCATGACCACAATATGTGGTGAATATTGAAACTTTTAAAATGTATTGTATTAAAAGTCATTAAGCCCCTCAAAACACTAAGTTTGAACACACTTATCCCACTATTTTTGAAACTTTCTGAAGCAGTTCTGGAAGTCTTCTTTCGTGAGTGTCTTAATGAGGTCTGATAAAAAATAGGCTGCTGCCAAGTGACATTCAAGGGAAAGCCAAACTCATAAAAGCATTATGGTGTGTCCTCATCCACTTCATACAGGGAATGTGGCACTGCACAAGTTCTGGTTCTTCTCCAAAGGCAAAATGACCATGACAGATGAAAGTTTTGAATGGACCAGGACATTGACTCAGCCACATCACAACTAAAGACTCTCACAAAAGAAAACTTCTAGAATAGTTTCAAAAAGTGGTAAGAAAAATAGAACACATGTGTTCAAGAAAAGGAGAAGTATTTTGAGGAGGATAGATGGCAATGCATCTTTTACTGTAGTCATGGCAATGCATCTTTTGCTGTAGTCATTCTTTTTTTTAATTTTAACAATCCAAATTTTTCTATCACACACTTTATTGATTTGAATATACAAAATTCTCCAATAAAAAATAGGACCTGGCCTTCTTACATAAAGACACTACTAAAATACATGACTCTGGCTATTTCCCTGGCACTGAAGGGCAGAGAGGCTATAATTCATTTAGGAACATGGAGATTCATCATTCAGAGCAGAGAGGGGATTATAGATTCCTCACTTTTGACACTGTCACTCCTCTAATGCCAGAACCACACACTCTTGTAAGCCACAAAGAAGTTAAGAGCTGTTATTTAATTGGCATCAGATATTTGGATTCATGTAAAGTATTACCATATTCTTAGTTACTTGGCATTTGTTTGTTTTTTGCCACATATTATGCCAATGCTAGGTTTGTAATGAACTTGGTATAGCCTCAGTATTCATGGATTCATAATCTAGTATAGCAGTTGCTGATTAAAAGGGAAAAATTAGTGCAATAAAGTGCTATAGATGCGAAAGGGACACTTGAAGTACATTACTTGGAGGTATGAACAGTCCGGGGAAGCCCTTGTCAAGCAAGATACACAAATATTTGCCAGAGTATAGTTGGAAAAAAATTGAGGGGGAAGAGCCTGGTGAAAATGTTCTGCTTTACAGCCACATATTTTAAAACTTAGAGCATTTAATATGCTGAGAGGAGTGTATGACTTCCAAAACTACACTCACAAAGCCAATACAATGGTTTATCTTTAAAAACAAGCCTTCTTATTTCAAATTCTGTCATTAAAGGATTTGCTTACAACTAGGAAGAAGGTGTAATACATTAATATAAAACATTCTATACTGATAACTCAGGATAGTCTGACTTGGCAGAAAAGTAGAATAAATTTAAGAGTAATGGCAAGGAAAAGAGTAAAATTAAACTCCTTTATAAAACTGAAAGCTTATGTTTAACCAATTAAGTGCCAATAATATTTTGTTTAACTATGCAGGGTCATGCTGATAATTATATAAGCATCTGATCTAATAGCACAAAAAAGATAGGCCAAGATTTTAAACAATCCTAAACTGAGTGCTACTACCCAAAGTCCAATCCTAGATCTACATAAACATTTCATATAAAGAAAACTAATTTGAATTATGTTTTTTTGAAAAATGATATAACCTCAAATTCATGTAAAATTAAATGCATAATAATAAATAATTTTTAAATAAAATAATATTTGTGTTTTTATAAATAAACATAAACACATATGTATAATAAGTTCAAATATGTAATTGTATTAAAGTATATAAGGAAAAGAAGAAAAAAACTGAGAACCCAGAAACATGATAGTTGCATTATAGAAATGATTAGCCAGTATAATATTTTGGAACCAACTGAAGCAAAATAAAATAAATTGTAGGTAAAAGGCTTAAATGCAAAAAATTGTGGTCATAGAAAATTACTTTAAAATGGAAGAAGTCAGATAATTAGCAAAAAAAAATAGAAATGATGAATAAATTTATGAACAAGGAGCTCAGCCAAAGTAGTAATCAAAGAAATATAAATTCAAACACAAAAGCATATTTTATCAAAGTATTGATTTTTAAATGGTAATGTTCAATGTTAGTGAAATTTGGAAGAAGAGATGTGAACTCTTCTATACTACTCATATGAGTTTAAATAGGTACAATATTTCGGTAATCTGATAAAGCTTATCCAACACTGCTGAAATAGTCTATTTGCCTCAGCAGTTTAACTTCAAGAAAATTAAGCTATGAACATAATCAAGCTCATGTAAATATATTATTATAAGAATATTCATTGAAGCAATGTTTAAAATAACAGAAAAAGAAATTAAAACCATTTACAGTAGTAACCCAAGTGTTAAGATTTGGGTTTAAATGTCCCCCCAAAGCCTCATGCCATCATAGGGGGTGAGCCTTTCAAAGACGGCTGAGTCTAGCATTTGTGACTGGTTCATTGTCTAGTTCCGGGTTGATTGTGTGAATGCTGCACCTGCCAAGGGGCAGGGAGGCCACATATAATATAAAGGAGGGAAGGGGGTGTGCTTTCCATTTCCCCCGTTTTTGTCCTTTTGTCTGTTGTTGCTTGAAGCTACCATGAAAGGTTAACCCTCAGCTATGCCACCCTGTCTTGAAACCAGCTGAGTATGGACTGAAACCTCCAAAAAAACTGTAAGCTAAATAAACCTTTCCTTCTTTCATTTTGGACATCAGGTATTTTGTCTCAGCAACATAAGCAAAGTAATCAAGATATCAAGGAAAAATGGTTCAATTCACTTTTTTATATAAGTACATGCAATAATAGTGTGCTCTCTAAACACATTGTTTTAGTCAAAATTTATTTCCATTATGAAAAGACCTTTCCTATGATGGTTATAAATAGAAAGGCAGCTTGAAAATAAAGGTGTATGACTTGACTTTCATGGGCTGAATTGTGTGCTTCCCTAAATTTACATATTGAGGTTCCTCAGTAGCTCATAATGTGACTTCTTCAAGGTATTACTATACATTTAAAGGGGTAGTTAAGGTAAAATGTGGCCATGCAGGTGATTTTTAACTCAAGAATACTGGTGTACTTTTAAGAAAAGATTAGGACACACACACAGAAAAATTTACCAAAAAAGTGTGAGAACGCAACAAAAAAGCAGCAACTTATAAGCCAACAAGAGATCAAATCTCCTAACACCTTGATTTTGAACTTCTAACTTCTAGAACTACAAGAAATATTTTTGGTGTTATTTAGCTCACATAATTTGTGCCATTTGTTATGGTAGCCCTAGCAAACTAATAACATGTATTTTATAAAATAAAATGCATGCCAAAATATCTATGGTTATATCTAGAATACTAGTAGCTCCACATAAAATGTTTGTTCTTATTTGTATCTTCTACATTCTCTCTTACTAAGAAATGTCACTAGCATGACTTTAAAAATTTTAATCAAGCATTAAATACTTACCTTCAATGTATCTTTTTATCTACTAAATATTGGTTTTATGGCTTCATTTCTATTTGTCCACAGAGCAGTTCTCAAGTTTTGTTTCAGGTGATAAAAATCAATTTTTATTTTACCACACAGGGTATTTTTATAGGAACCTAACTTGGAGTTCTTTGCTCTATTGAGCATCTCAAATATAATTTGACTACAATCCAAAATTTGACTCCCCAAATAACATATAGGCTATGGTCAAAAACAATGTACATAGATCATGTTCATTGGCATCTCTTAAAATTCTGCTTATTGATTTTTCTAATCACAGGAATTAGCCCAGCTGGTCCAAAGATCAGGAATGCACCTGGTGTATATATTAAACATAATCATTAACTTTCTAATAGTTTCCAACAAAGAAAATGTGCTCTACTGAAGGGTAGCCTCACTGTGTGAAAGAGACAACATGAATGGCAGGTTATCCAAATGTCACTTGTTTATATGATTAAAAAAATAGCAAACTATCAGTTGTGTGACCAGATACATAAAGAAACAAACTAGAGATCAGGTGGAGATTAGGTTGTTATTTTTTCTTTGAAGTATTCTCCTTTATTCTGTACTATCTAGAAAGAAAATTATTTACTACAACACCATAGTTATCTCAGAGGCAGATAATACTTTTCCTCTCTATGTTTTGGATGTTAATTGTTCCCAGCATTCCTGTAAGTGAAGGAACATTTTGGTTTCTATAATTACTCATGACTCAAAGCCCAGGATAAAAATATGAAATTCTACTTGGTGAAATATATTCCACAGAGAGTGTGAAAAAGGGGGATGTCAAGATAATTTTGTCAAAATGTATAACATTCTGATGGTTTATCCTGATATGAGGATAAATTTGAGAGAATTATTCAAATGACTTATCAAGAAAAGGTCAAATATCCAAATCTTTTAAAGCACTTAAAAATTATTCTCATTCTTTTTTCCATTGGTATTAAAAGTATGTCATGGCAGTGCCTATATAAGAAAGAGGAGAAATTTGTCAAACTCCCAAGCCATATCAAATTTACTGTAATGTGCATTTAGAGAACATGTGTTCACAGTAATAACAATGACCACCCCACAATGAAAGGAATGAAACCTCCCAGGGCTTTTTGTCTGCCTGGATTAAACTGTAGCACGTCAAGAAAAGTACACTGTACAAAATGATCCAGAAGAACACGGAGGGAGTGGTGAGCAGAGACTCATTCCAACCAGGGTGAAGAGCACAGCAGAAAAGCAGGTTGAGGAGTGTCCTTCCAATAACTGCCATGTAGAGACACAGACCTAAGTCACAAGCTAAACAGGCTCATAGGAGATGGGCAGCATGTGGAGACAGAGACAGGGACAGGATAAGAACACACACACACACACACACACACCACTTACTAGAGTTTTAGGCACCCTAAGCATACATTAAACTATTTTCTTCTATAAATCTAGTTGTCTGTATATGCTGTTACACACTACGCCCCAGCAGATAAAAATTCCCGTTGAGGTTCATCATTGCTTCCTAGATCTCAGAGAAGCAAAGGTGATATTTGTATCTGAATGTATAAATAAGAAAGCTATTTCATTAAAACTGAATGATCTGTTTAATAAAATAGGAGACCACCTTGAGACTAAATACTAGTTATTTCAATTGACCATTTATTACTGACATAAAATGGAAAATATTGAATGCATGAAAAATTCAACTTGACATATTTCAAATATGTCAAGTTGAATATATATATATATATATATATATATATATATATATAATACATTGAAAATATATATATATATATTACTTATTTTTTTGAGGTAAACTTTTTGAAACATTTAACTGGAATCTAATTTGGTCTTTTTATTTCAACATTGATGCATTCTCAATTCTTATAATGATATCTGGAGGACAAAAGATACACAATAAATATTATAGAATAAATGGATATTCTAGTTTAACATAGTAATAATAACAATAAATATCTAAATTGAGTAGATTTTTACCCTGAATAAGCAGAATGACCAAGATAGGAAGGACTTTTTTATCATTGTTAGTAAGAGGGCAAATCATATTAGAGGAATTTGCAGATACTATATACTCATGAAAGAAGTTTTATCTTATACAAAGGTATTGAAGGAAACCATAAAGCTACCATTGCAGTAAATTTCCAGTAATCCCTACAATACAGTCAATCTGATCCAAATAATGGATATCTAATAACTTAAAATTTTTATAAGAATGAAACAAAAATGGAGGCTGAAAAATTTATATTTGCTATTTATTTGAGAAAAATAAACACTTCTCTAGAATCACACATTTTCAATTGTTTTTCATTATACAACTATCACTGAAGTTCTAATAAAATGCCATATAAGGACACCTTTGCAGAGATAGTGTGGTAGTACATGCCTATTATCCAAACACTCTGGGAAGCTAAGGATCACAGGTTTGAGCCCAGTCTGGGCAATTTAATGATTTAGTGAGAATATATCTCAAAATAAAAAATATTTAAAGAGCTGAAGATATAGCTCCGTGAAGAAGCCCTGTTTTCAATTCCTACTATCACAAAGAAGAGAAAATAAACACCTATATAATGAGAAACGCCTAATGTATGTCCACTCTGTTAAACTTCATGATACGAACAAGAAGAGATTACATATTTGGAAAATATTAACAAGTGTTAACTTAATGGACTTTCTGCTTAGCACTCAACCATAAAATCTCATTGACAAAAATAACACTTTCTCTCACATTCTGGTTGGTATGATAAAATATAAAGGAAGAAATAAAATAGCTTTAACATATTTAAAGTATAATGATACTATAAATAGTACTTCTTTAAGAGTAAGGATGTAGTCATAAGGATTACAAAGGATATTAAAATATATGAGGTATGATCAAATATTAAAATGAATTTAAATTTTTTAAAATGCATTATAGTAAAACACATATTGTTATTAATACCTCTCAAAATAACCCTCCTCCTTTTTACTACATTTATCCCAACATTTTAGCCACCTTATGACTCAGGTCTAGGAATCCTCTTCCATGTCTTTAATTATGCTGCCTCAATGTCTTGAAAACTAACAATGTCTTGACTTACTTGAAAAGTAACATTTACTTTTCATGGTCATTTTGACTTTGAGGAAGAGCAGGAAGTTACATGGTGCCAGATCCCATAAATGACGTGGATTACTATACACAGTAATATTTTTATGTGCCTGTCTTTCTGTTAGATGATATCAGTAGCAGCAATCACTATATTTTTTATCATAATGTTAAGATACTCACAAAAGAGAACTTCCAGAACTGCTTCTGAATGTGGCAACACTATGGAATAAGTGCATTGGAAGTTATAGAAAATATTTTCAGGGAAATTAATGGCAATGTGTATTTTGCTATAATGTTTTCTTTAAATTTAAACATCACCATATATTTTAATCACACTCTATATTTCTGTGTCAAAGAAAAAAATGTGAACTCTTTAATAATGCTATTTATCATCTTAGGCCATCTTTGCACTAAAAATCTATCAAAAATAAATTTGCATTTTACTAAAGAAAAAATAGAGGGTAGTAAAATCAGAAAGCTTTCATAATGTCAGCACACTGTATTACGAGTAAATACAAACTATCAATCTGCAATCTATTCACCTTAATTCTCAAAATATTACTTTGCGTCAGTGATCAAATATAAAGCCAAGACCATTTCCAGGAATAAAATGGTAACATTCATTTTTTTGCTGTCACATGTACAAACTTTAGTCTGAAAATATATCTGGAAAAATCTGTTTACAAATACATGTCTAAAAATATGGATCTTTTTTGTTTCAGAAAGAGTATTCTTAAAATAAAGCAAAGATATTATCACTAAAATAAATTATTTTACTAATTGTCATACCATCAAGACCTACACTGAATGAAATACAATACATAGTCTATCTAATTGCATTGGGGAACATCTGGTGAAAGTCTATGCTTATCTACACAGTGCATGTCTCTTAATTTCTTCTCTCTACCCTGAACACTGAGACACTTTCACATTTTCTTTATATTAGGCAGAAGGTACAAGACAGATTTGGAAAGAAAGGATAGGGAAATTGTTTAAACAGACAGTGAAGGTAAGTGATTAACATTTATAGGCACCATCTTGTCATCTTATATGCAGAGACATTTATTTTTTAATTATTACCAGGTAACTATTATTATTTGCTTCTATTTAATGTAAGAGAAAAACACAAGGCTTGAAGAGGTTAGGTAAGTTGCTTATGGACATATCAAAATTAAGACACTAATCCTAGGAAGCAGTTCTTGGTCTTTCACTTTATCAAAACTTTGTGCTGAACACTACATATGTAAGGTCTTGTCTCATGGCCAAACTGCAGGAATTGTAGAATAGAATCATAGAATTTCTGAAATAATGATCAAGATACAATATATATGTACCAGTTCCTTAAAATGAATGTAATTATTACATATCTCAGACATAAACCAATAAAAAATCTTAATGAGATATATATAAAGTCACACTCTCAGGATGGGGCTTCTCCACCTACCTTATCTAAACGGTCTCACCCTGCCACTCTAACACACTGCCCTGTTTCTTTCCTTATTATCCGTGAGTGTTGGGTTCACTAATTTGTGTTTAATTCCAGTATCTCCCCAGTTGTGTAAAATTCCATGGAAACATGGATATTATTTTTCAATTGCATCTTCAATGCCTATGTATTGGCCAATACATATTTGTTGAATAAATTTGTTTCAATGGTTTTTCTTAATCAAGTGTGCAAGTTAATCTCTTACTATTCATGTGTTGTTCAGAAAATACTCTTAGATTATTGTGTTGAACATTGAAGGCAGCTTTCATATCCCTGAAGCCTCTCAAGCTGAGCCCTGGGCCTGCCCTCTGCTCACCCCAACTGGTTTTTAAATTGATATTATTAAACTCAAATGCCTAACAAATCCAGACTCCTCACGGACCCATCTTAGATCTTTTTCAAAACTAATGTTCATAAAGTTCTATTCATAAGATTTTAATGTCTCCTAGCAACTTTGTCTACATATTAATGCATCATTAAATACTTTAGAATAGGCACTGATAAGGTCAAGGCCCCCAAATTCCTTCCCTGCCTTTCCTAAAGTAGTGAATGCCAATAGCAGGAAGAAAGAAGAAAGGGAAAGAAGAGAAAGAGAAGAAAAGAAAAAAGATATTAGAATATCAAATAAAACATCAAAAGTCAGAGGAAATACAATATTTTATGTTTTTATACCATGATGTTTGAATTTCTGATCAATAACTGTATTTCACACTGGGAATAAATCCATTTGCTGCTGCTTCAAGATATAATTTTAAGGCTTAGCCCAGAAAGTAGTCTAGGGGAGGCATGGTATGTTAAACAGCTAAAGACAACATGGGTACACAAAGCTCACTTGGACCAAATATACAATCAAGCATGCCAAGGCCCAGGTGGCATCCAGCCATCCCTTGTTTAGAAAAATAAATTTAATTTGAATTACTTGAGCACTGGGTTTTGTGGTGATGCATTTTTCAGTGGACTGTCGGGGATGGAAAGAACTTCATCCAAGATGGTTGAGTTGCAAAAATATTTGCCATCTGATTTAGAATTTGAAGTAATCTTTGTTAGAAATTTCCATATAATTGTTCCATATTCAAATTAAACCTGCTACATTTTTATTCCCTGCATCACTGATTGAATCAATCTGCAGATGAACATTCCATTTGTCTCCTGTTTGATTTATTCTGTCCATTTTTTTAAGGTATATCAAACAGCCCTGCAAGTCACAATGGAAAAGTCACAATATCTGCACAGAAAATGTGAGTTTCATAAACCACCAAAGCGTGTTCTTGATTCAGAAATCCCAGAGGGCCTATGTCTTCAAAGAAGATTTGTTCTACACATATAAACTTCACTTGTATGTATTTAATTGTGATCTCACTCTCTATAAAAGAACTTATTTCACCAGCTCTGATTTCCTTCTGACGTTTCAGTCCCACTTTATTAACATTCTTTGTTTCTGCTTCACAGGCTTTTCAGTCCAAACTAGAAAAGCACTTTGCTCGTACTTAAGAGTTTTAGATGGAAATAAAATTGTTTTCTAGTCTGAAACTCACCATATTAAGGCAAGGAAATAAAAATTTCTGAAAAGGGCAGTTGAATATATTGCCAAATTTGCCTTTTGCTCTTGGGTTTAATGTTTAATAATTACACAACTGTGTAATTATTAGAACAACATTCATATAAAGCCATGCCATGAAACTAGCTTCGTCAGGTTTATCATGGCCTGCTAAAGGGTTCATCTCAAAGAGATACACATGTGCTAATATGAAATAGGTGTTTTTGCAATTTTTATTGTGTCTTTTTTTCTAACAAAAAGATATACTTTATTTCTTGATTTTTAAAATGTTTTTCAATTCTAAAGAATTAAAAGTTTCATTCTGCTTTATGTGGAGAGCCAGGTTATCCCTCAGTTATCTGAATCTGAAAGATGACAGAACAATTTAACTGCCGAGCCAGGATTCCAAGACAGAGTGACCTTGGCAGTATTATTTTTCTCGCTTGTTTTTAAACATACTGTGGCATTGTTTACAATTTATTAAACGTGATTATAACTGCTCAGGGGATTTTGTATTGAATTGATGGAAGTATTTGTAAATACAAATAAAAAGCTACTTCTTCAGTTCTGATAAGCAATTCGATTCCTTCATTAAGAGAAGAAATATTTAATTCATAAATTCTCAGGTCACTTTGATTTTCAAAGTGTAAAGACACATATAACCTTATTTTATTATTTCATTTTTTCAACTGATTAAGCATCCTTGATAGAGGAAAAAATGTGGTATTTATTTATTTATTTTTATCTTTTTGAGACAGGGTCTCACTATGTAGTTTAGGCTAGACTTGAGCTCATTTTGTAGCCCAGGCTGGTCTCAGACTTGCAATGATCCTCCTACCTCAGCCTCCTGAGTGCTGGGATTGCAGGCATGTGCCACATCTGGCAAAAACTTTAATATATATTATGTTAGACAACAAAGGGAATTTTTTGTTTTTGTTTTTTTGGTTTTTTGATGGGATTGAACTCATGACCTTGTACTTGCCAAGCAGGCGCTTGTGCCGCTGAGCTATATCCCTGGTAAATTGTGGCATATATTATTTAAAGTACTTTTAAAAATCTATAATTTGTTATGTCCAGCTATTCATTACTAGGAAGAAAAATAATGGCTTCCTCTTAATGAACACCTATGTTCCAGGCATTTCATTTAGGAGTGAACTCCTAATGTAATTATCATCAATTTACAAAATAGGCAACTGGAAATTAAAAACACTAGGTCATCTGCTCAGGTCATGGCTAGAGCTACGATCTAAATCTGGACTTCTCTGATTCAAATGTCTTTGTTCCATTGCTCCTTGCTAGGAAACAAATAGACTGATGAATTAGTGTCCAATTGTGCAGACGCTAATAAAATCACCATAGCTAAAACTTAACTTGGAGAAAAAATTACATTTTAACCAAATGTAATTGAATAAAAGTATATTAAAATATATCTAAAATTCACTAAAAATAACCATAGATTAAAAGAAAGTGTTATTAGAAGTAAATGAATTTACAAAAAAATAAAAACTTTGAAGAACAAAGGAAAAGTAGAATTATGTATGAAGTAAGGAAGGAAGGTTAAATAAGTGGTTAAATTAAATCATATTATCCTCTCTATTTTTAGGGATTTAGGAGAATTGTGACAGTCACTCCAGATACTTCCTTTGAATATGTGGATGATTATAATCCTGATGGGCACTCAGTACCAGGGAGAAATCTTGGTAGAGTTTCACACTCGGGAAGGTCCCTTCACTTGAAGAAACTGCTTTAACAACTTTCAGCCAAAAGAAAAGGAGTGGCCTAACCCGGAAAGCTTAGTAGAGTTTGCTATGTGAGCTTGTGCTAGCCAGTGTTCTGTTGTTGTGATAAATGCCTGAGATGCTCAGCTTGCAAGGAGAGATTGCTTTTGGCTTACAGTTTGAAAAGTGGAAGTCCGTTGGCCCTTTTGCTTACATGTCTGCGTCAAGGCAGCACCTGGCAGAACAAAGTTGTACACCTCACAGTCAGAAAGCAAAAAGGATAAAGAGACTGAGGTTCTCTAATCCCTCTCAAGTTTGCACCCTATCACTAGGGACCACATTTATAAAGGCTTCACCTTCTCTTAAAAGCATCAGGGGCTAGGCATCAAACCTTTACCATGCAGGCCTATGAGGGACATTCAAGATCAAACTGTAGCATTCTGTGCCTCCATAAGTGGGGAGAGCTGACACTATGCCACTTCCAAATATGATTTAAATCATTCTCTAAAAGGGTCCCACTGAGGTTAGAAAACCTACTAGGCCAAAGTAGCCACATAAATGGAAACTTCGCTACTCAAATTAAGGAACTGAATTCTCTTCATAGAATAGAATCAGGCATGGCCTACCTAGAAGGTGCTGCAGAAGACATCGTGGTAGCAGAAGGGAGAGATGCCCAACTGCAAATTCTCTCCTAGGAGAGGAATAAAGACAGAAGGATTGTTTTTCTCAAAGTTGACAATAACGACTGGTATTACCAGAATTAATTACTGAACTTAATGGTCTGCCAAATTTGACTTCTTTTGATAAAAAATCATTCCATCTGAGACTTAAGATTTGTGACTGATCCATGGTCAAGAGTTTTTAATATATTCTAGATATCAATTTGTGTTCCAAGGGATATCAATGAAGTAAATCTCTCCTCAGCCTGAAGAGCTTTCAAACAGGTCATACTAGTTGTGAAAACACAGAAGTAGGAAGCAGAATCAAAAAGTGAAAATTCTCAAAAGCATATTCATTCATTTCCTTCTAAGTTTTTTTTATTTTGTTTTGTTTTGCTTGAGGCAGGGTTTCTCTATATGGTTCAAGCTGGCCTTAAATTCACTTTGTAGTCCAGGCTAGCCTCAAACTCACTGCAAACCTCCTGCCTCAGTCTCTCGAGTGCTGGGATTACAGGCATGCACCACCCATGACCAGCTTCCTCTATATTCTTTAACTTGATGGCCAAGGCCTTTATGTTGTCCTCTGCCCTGTATGTCCATGCTGAGTTCACCTATTCATCTTCAGGCACTTAATGATTCCAAATCAATTTTAAATTTACATTGTCATCACCAGATTCTTTCAGTTGAATTATTCCAAAATTCATTTTTGAAATATCTCAGTGTAACCCATGCTCAGATCACCACCATTTTTGATACTGCCATATCAGCATTTATCAATACCCTGGCAAAGTATGAAGCATCAGTCCTAACCCTCTAACAGGTCAGGAGTCTGTAACATTGAAAAGCAAAAGCACCTTGAATTCATTTCCAATCATCGTAATCCCACTAATTAGGTCATGTGTTTGTAAAGTCAGTTGTCTAAAATTATTACAAAATCTGATTCTATTTCAGTGTGAGACATTACAAAAGATCTCTAAAGTTCTATAAAGCTTGACCTAGAAAATCAAGATAAGGTAGCTTGCAATTTATCTCACAGGAAAACAAAATAGAAGAAAGTTTCCACACAAAACTCTTTAGTATAAGTGTTTATGCAAAGTGCCACCACAGAGCCAAGCTGAAAAGCCAATGTCATTCCTGCGTCAGGCTATCCTGCTTCTTTAACACAACCTGCAAGAAGAAAGATGATTATCTGCCTATGAAGAAACAGGCCAAGTTGTAACCCACAAGAATTTTTTTACTTTGTACCTACACAGATAAACACACTGTTCCAGGCAGGAAATTAAGCCACAATTTTAACCAATTTTGCTCTGTTGTGTAGACTGGTGTCACAGAAAGCCTTAACTTTCAGCCAGTCATCTGACAGCTTACAACTACTCTGTTCTGCTTTTGTTTGAGCTGAAGCTTGGGATTATGTTGCTTCCAGGCCCAGTTCCAGTTTTCTTGTTTTGGTTTTAAACTTTCTTACAATGAAGGAATCACTGAGCCAGATATTACCTAAGGAACAAAATTCAGAACTGGTTTCCTGTTCCATGTAGCCAATTACTATTTTTATTAACTCTTTAATTCCCTAATCAGAAACAGTTACTTCACAGTGGATACCATTTTTTCACATAGCAAGTGCTCAATTTCTTCAAATAGTAGTATCCAGGGTTGACAATGATAAGGCCAGAGTAAAGCATATTAATATAATTAATATATTATATTAATTGTTATATTATTGAAATTTTGAAAAAGTATTATACCCATTAGATCTGATAATTCTGTTACTAGGAATCTATTCTAATAAAATAATCAGCGGTGCAGACAATAACATACAAATGAATAGAATCCTCAGACAGCCATATGGAATAGAGAAATTCCAGAAACCAACCCAATAAAGGAATGAGAACAGTAGGTTATGATGAGGATTGTTTCTAAAGTTAATAGATACCTCTTTAGTTTCACACTCTACGTCGTATTTCTAATACTCTGCATGATTTTATGTAATCTCAAGTTATAATATAAAAAAACCGATATTATAATTAAATTCTACTTTGTGAAAAGTACACTCAAAGTCTAAGAACAAAGGCATCTGGAAAACTCACGTAAAAAAATCCAAGCGGTCCAGATATATATGGCATTTTTATTCCCAAGAGATATTTGACTTGTGAAGTCACCACATGAGTGGCAGCCCCAGTGGTCATCGCACTGATCACAGGCTCCGTAAGCAGGAATGTGGCACTGCCCAGTTGGAGCACAAACATGGCCACCTGTGGGGACAAAGGAAAAGTCAAATGACACTTACTAGGTTTCCAGACTTTCCAAACATTACAGGACTCTGTGGATTCACATTAATTAAAATTAATTTTTTCCCTTGAATATTGACTTTTTTTTCCCCTCCTTTCCTAATCCTACATGTTAAAAGGCAGTTGTGGGCAGAGAATATACTCAAGTCAGTTAACATGTAGGTACTGAAGAAAAACCAATCTGCTTTACCATATCTGTAATTTAAAAAGTATAAAATATATGATGCACTATTTGATGCTCAATACACTCAAAACCTCAAAAGCACTGAGAAAAAAACAATTTTTAAAGGTTTTATCAAAGTTCTAAAAACTAGAAACATACTATTTGAGCAGATATTTGGTCATGCAGCTCTATAAGACTAATATTCAATAAGAAGATACCAGGACGTATGTGTATATGGGGAAGACCATAATATGGAAATCAGAGAAAGGAGCATGTCTCAAGAATCCTAAAAATCAATACAAAAGTAATTTTCTTAAAACATTTTCTTACTACTCCAACATCACCCTGCATAGTAAAACTATTTCATGACCAGATGGAAGCATCACACTTGAGTAGAAACTGCACTGATCTCTGCTGCAAAAGGTAGCAAATAGAACCCAAACCCTCCTCCTTGTCACTGTGATGGTAAGTGTCCTTTGCTGGAGAAACCATTTGAATGGCCCATCTCTGAATTACAAGTGTGTAAATGCAGTCCTAGAAACTGCAAAGAGTAAATCTTGCTATTTTGAAAGTAAATTAAATCACATTTATGAGTATCCACACTGGAAAAGGAAAAAAACAAAAAAGAAGGTCATGTGTTAATTATGTATTAATTATAATATTTAGGTCAGGTCTTAAAATTCTTGTTAGAAAATGAGATTAACTATTACAGAAATCAGTTGAAAGAATAGCAGTGACATCTCCTTCTATCAAAAGGTTACAGTGATGAAAATGAGAAGTATAAAATGCTGCTTGGTACCACAAGAGTACAAATTGCAAAATGCATCATTTTTATATTGTGATCGTATTCCAATGCCCATGGCCAAAAGCAATAATTCTCTCGATTTATTTTGGACTTTCAGCCAGACATGCTGGCCCATTCATGCAATCCTAGCTGCTGCCACTAGTGAGACCCTGTCTCAAGACAAAAATGGCTGGGGATGTGGCTTAGCTCTAGCAAGAATGCCTAGCATGTTTGAGACCTTTCCTGGGTTCAATTTCCAGGATCCTCCAACACACACACACACACAAACACACACACACTAAGACGTGAGCTAAATGTGAAACCTAGATTCTGATCTTGTCTCCACTAAATACTAGATTTGTGACTTTATAAAATCTACTGAAATACTCGTTATCATCCATAAATTCTGTGAGTACTATCTGCCCTATTTATTTAGTAAAGCTGTGGTAAAAAAGAATGTTAAATAATACATAAAAAGGTGTGAAACCTGTAAATTGCGCAACATACATGATGCAGTAAAGATATCATGAAGTATTTTACCCATTCATCCAGTCTGGAGTACCAGTCATCAATTTTGAAAATGTAGAAAAAACTACATCACATTTTCCAGGTCTGGAAAACTTTAGAATTTATCAGTGTAGAGAGAAATGTACATAGCTAATAGATTAGCAGTCATCTTTCATTCAATATGTAATTTAAAAAAGAACATGGATTGTCAACATAAGAATCAATCTGTTGCTGCCATGGATTGTCAACGTAAGAATCAATCTGTTACTGCCAACAAAAAAGACAAGGATTATGTGGGCACAGCGGCGCGTGCCTCTAATCCCAGCACTCATGAGGCTGAGGCAGTAGAATTGCTGTGAGTATGAGACCAGCCTGAAGTGTATAGTGAGAGCCTAACTCAAAAAGCACAAAACAGCAACAAAGGAAAAATAAAGGAGGAGGAAGAGGGGGAGAACAGTAAAAAGGTAAGAGAGGAGGCAAAGACTACAACTTCTGATCCAAAAACGTTTTCAGAAACTGTGTGTCAATTTTTCAAAGAAAAGCTCTGAAGGGACTACCCAAGCAACCAAATACTGTATATGGTTACAAATGGAACACAGGGATCTTTTAGCAATTCTTGGTTCAGTCTGTTGGTTTTCATTCTGAAGTCACAGTCAGTTAAGAAGAAACAATGAACCAGTTATTCCTAAGTATCTCTTTACTGATAAATGCATTGCAATTTATGATATTGACTGTTACAGGGCCTGAGGATGAAATCAGCAGATTGTTGGGGTAGAACACACATCAGAGAGTTGGGTTTTCATTTATCTAAGGGTAGCATACAAGTCGTTCAACTTTAAAACTGTGAAAACTGTTCGCACATATAAAATTTCATGTATACTGTACATGGAATGGTTTTCTTTGCATATTAAGTAATCTTATCATTATTTGGAAAAGTTTTGGGGAGGCCTTGTAGAGATCTTCTATTTCTCATTCCTTTTCATTCCCACTCTGAGGGGTTGATGATTTTCCAGGCCTGAGGAAACTGAAGTTTCACCAAATACTGCTCACTACATCATTAACCTCTAGTAGCAATTTGTCATTTTGACAACATAAAATTTCTCAATGGAAACGCCTAGAAAAAGTACAAGTTATGAAAAGTAAAAGATATAAAAGAGTTCTCTCATTTCAAGTGTTGAAAATGTGGGAAACTACGGAGCAACAAAAAAGAGAAAAAGTGGAGCATGCTCTTTTAAAATACCAACATCTTGATACATTTTTGTAATATTATGTGTGTACACAGTTTTATGCTTTTAGACAATACTCCCAGCAAGGGATAAAAATACCTAAAATAAAGAGTTCTTGACTTCAAGGTCAACCAGTACTTTAATATCTTGTTTCTGACACAGACCATGGGGCACATGAAGGATGACTGTAAAAATGTGAGATTTAGCTGAGGAGAAATTATGCTTTTCTGATACAGAACCTTCTCTACAGCCCAAAAGAGTGACAAATACTTTATAAGGAAGATGAGGAGCCAAAGGAGTATGATGTAAAAAAACAGGGAGTAGGAAAAGAACTTTTAGAGCTCCCCCTACTGCCACTGTCGAAATTTCACAGTTATTTACACTGAAATCAGGGACCCAGATAGAGACAGATGTTCACAGCCCAAAAGTACCAGGTACTCAAATAATGAAGGTTTTGCAAAAGGAATCCACAGATTAATCCATATCTTCAAACTTGTACATGTAAAGTGGGAATTCTCTCAAGTATTTTTTTGCTTAGGAGGCCATTACTTAAATTGTATATTAATATTAAATATTTTAAGCAAATTACTTCATAAAGTCATAAAAACTCCCTTTATTAATAATATAAATGATAGTGATTCCACCATGACAAATCAACTCCCCAAACCTAGCCATAAAACATTTTATGAGAAAATAAAATTTTATATATTTCAGATGTTTATAGTAATGCTGATGTTCTGGGCTAATGCTGAGAACCTCTGACATACATTATCAAGATTCACCAGTATAGTACTGTTTGGTAATTCTATCTAAACACCATGTGTTCTACATAAATTGAATGTATCTCAGGTTTCAGGCCTCTTTTTTTGTTTTTGTTTGTTTGGTGTTTTTACAAGAGGCCTTCAAGTATATTTTTAAATGAGACAGTGGATAGGAAAGAATTATATATCCAAGCAGGTAGGATATAGCTGGCATCTCAGGTTATATTTGTTTGTTTGTATCTGTCTCTTTTATTATACCAAATCATTCATTTATCCATTTGATGAGCATTTATTAAACACCTGCTAGGGGAGAGGCATAGCATTGCTGCAGAGTACTAACATAAAGGTCATACCTTAAAGCTTATACAAAGAGAGGTGAAATGATGTTAGGAGAGAGGAATGTTAACTGGAACCCTAAAAAAGACTAAGACAGGTACTTGGAAAGTCAAGTCTAGAAAGATGTTTGCATAGAACATTAAAAACTAAATGGTTCTTTGGTGTTTGTTGATCAGCAGTACAAGTGGGGGTAGAAAATTAAATTGCTCATGAGGTGAAGAAAATAACTGAGTGTTGTTTAGGGATAGCAGAAGAGGCTTCTGTGTGACCAGAGGGCTTGAAAGAAAAATATATATAAAATTAATACCTATGAGGTTATGGATAATAAAATTTAGAACATAAAACTGTACTCCATCCTCTGATAAGAATGTCATGACTGAAATACAAAGTCATGACGAATCTTGAATTTATATTATAAAAAAGCGAATAGTCTAAAATGGCTATGTATTGCTGGATTTCCATTTATGGAAGTTTTAAAAATCAAAACTATAGCAACAAAAAAAATCAGTAAGTTCCCATGGCTTAAGAATAGAAGACTGTGTAGGAAGTAAAAAATGAGTTTTTTAAGACAACTGCATGTTCCGTATGATACTATGATAGTGGATATGTGATGCAGTGTATTTTCAAAACTTACAGAATTTAACATCATAAGAGTGAGCGTTAATGTGTACAAAGTTTAAACAAATAATTGTGGAAGCACTCTCAAGTGACCTTAAATAGCCAAAACAATGATTAAAATGAACAAAACTAGAAGATTCCCACATCCTGATTTCAAAACTTATTACAAAGCTTCAGTAATCAAAATAGTATGGGCAGACATTAAAATAGATATAGAAATCAATAAAATAAAATAACCATGAAATAAATCCCTGACTATATGATCAAGCAATTTTTGACAAGAGTACAAGACCATTTAACAGGAGAAAGACAGTCCTTTCAACAAATGATGCTGTGCTGTATTCACTTGCAAAAGAATGAAGTTAGGAGTTTACTTCACATCATATATATAAAAATTAATTTAAAGTTGAAAGATTTAAACATTGAACTTAGAACAGTTAAAAATCTTAAAATAAAACAGGGAAGCTTCAAATTATTGTATTTGACAGAAATTTCTTGGGCATGGCACTAAGCACATAGGCAACAGAAGAAAAAATAGACCAACAGAACTTCATGAAAATGTTTTTAACTGTGTATCAAAAGATACTATGAACAATAAAATGACAACCCAAAAAGAGAGTTAAAGCATTTGCAGATCACATACCTCATAAGGAATTAATATCCAGAATAGATGCAGAACTCCTAAAATAACTGTACATTAGTGATCTTAAAAATGGGAAAGAGACTTTCATAGTCATTTCTTTAAAAAAAAAACACATAAATGGCCAACAAGCACAGAAAAAGACATTCAACATCACTAACAAGTAAGGAAATGCAAATCAAAGCTACAGTGAGATACCACCTCATACCCATTAAGTGGCTCCTTTCAAAAAACCAAGGAGCCAGGTGTGGTAACATACACTCCATTCCCACCATGCAGGAGTTAAACAAAAGGTTCAAGGGTTTAAAGCAAGCCTGAATGACATGGCAAGACCATGACTCTAAAAATAAAACAAACAAATAAGAAAAAACATGGAAAATAACTTTATATGAAGACAGAAATGAAAACCTGTGCAATGTTGATGGGTAGAAGTGATACAGTAATTATAAATACAGTATGGGGGTTCACCAAAAACTTACAAATAGAATTGCCATATGCTATTCAAATTTACTCTCTGGATATAATCTGAATAGAATTAAAAGCACAGTCTCAAAGAGGTATTTATATACCCACATTCATAGCAACATTACTCACAATATCCAAAAGGTGGAAGCAAATCAAATGTCCACTAATGGATCAGGGGTAAGCTGCCTGGAACCACCACTGTGGGCCTACGCTGCCACTAGGAACTTAGTGGAAGCCTGCTTCAGGCGTACGCTGCCTGAAACCTCCCCCGTGGACCTGCCCTGCCACCGAGAACTTAGTGGAAGCCTGCCTCAGGCATAGGCTGCCTGGAACCTCCCCCGAGGGCCCACCTTGCCACCAAGAATATGGAGGAGGCCCGCCCAAGACTGAAACCTTCCCTGGACTGTTTCTGCTGGACCCGCCCTTCCACCAGGAACATCAGAAGACCTCAGCAGGCTCCAGTTAGTGTGAAAAATTTGGAATTTTGCTCCCAGGCAGCGAACCTTGGACTATAGTGGATTAACTGTATCAGTGTGGTAAGTATGCCCCTAAAATAGAGGTGTACAGGGATAAATAGGGCCAGTAATAAAACTCCCTATAACTAATTGTAAGACTTTGGTGTGTCTGAAAAGTGTGTGTGTGATCCCCTCCTACACATAGAAAACGTCAGGCAGAGTGAAAATGACAAAACGAAAAAGCAAAATGCAGTCCCAAACATATAGTTCAACAGAAGCAAGTATAGGAGACATTGAAATAGAGGACCCCAAAAGTAACACTCCAGGAATCTCTGAAAAGATAGCCAGTGAAATAAAAAAACAACGGCATTAGGCTATAGAGGAAATCAAATTAGAAGTAGTCTCCCATGTAAAGATAGAAATAACTTCAGTAAAGGAGTTGTTGAATGCAGCTAAAAAAGAACTAGAGAAAAAAGTACATGAGCATGGGAAACTGACTGAAACTTTGAATGAACAATATAGAAAACAAGCAGAATTCATGAAACAAACTCAAAGAGACATCCAAGAAACAAAAAATTCCATTGAAAGCATGCAAAACCGCCTAAAGGAAGCTAAGGATAGGATTTCAGACCTGGAGGACAGGATCTCAATTGGTGATCAGGAAAGGATAGAACTTTTAAAAATAACAAAGCAGCATGAAATGACAATCCAGAAGCTTCATGATGATGCCAAGAGCAACAATATAAGAATAATGGGCATTAGCAAAGACACAAGAGTCCAGGCAAATGACATAGGTAGAGTATTTACAGAAATAATAGTGGAAAATTTCCCAAACATGGGGAAAGAATCTGATATGCAGATAAGTGAGGCATATAGAACACCAAACAGTCACAATCAACATAAATCCACACCCAGACACATAATAATTAAGGTCTCAGACATACAGCATAAAAACAGAATACTAAAAGCTGTCAGA
>PVLA01010331.1:0-64548 GCA_004027455.1 Hydrochoerus hydrochaeris
CAATACATACATGTTAAAATGGATATATAAGAAATCAAATAATAGCACAGATAATGGCTAATTATAGATATTTTAGACAAGGTTCACAATTAAGTCATTTTTCCTAATTATCACATGATACACATCATTCCTTTTCAAGGCTTATAAACAATATATAAATAAGTTAAAAATTCCATACAATCAGAATATTTTGGTGGATACACACATAGTGAAATATGTAATTATTTTTCTAAGTAATAATGTCTCCTAGGCCAGACATGGTGGTCCACACCTCTAATCCCAGCACTTAGGAGCCTGAGGCAGACAGACTACTGTGAGTTCAAGGCCAGTTTATACTACAAAATGAGTTCAAGGCCAGACTGAACTGAATGATGCAACTCTGTCTCTAAAAGACAAAACAACAACAACAATAACAAAGAATTCTCTATATATTTCTTTTACAGGAAATGATGTGAAAACTCAAAAGATAAAATTAAAATTGACTGAGTTTATTTTGAAATTGATTTGAAATATTTAATTCTATACATCAATTTCTTTCAAGGAATTATGTGGAGAACTAAGAATGTTTGAATTTACAAACATATATGAAAATTTAAGAGCACAATAAATTTACATTTGAAAAGGATTTTAATTGAAATTTTAGTGAAGCTTTAAAAGAATGACAAATTAATAAATTGTTTCATAAGTAAATAAACCAAGAATATTTATTATTTTCAGTATTATATTTTATTAGTCAAAAAATGATATTCTATTTACCAATACTCTTTAAACATTAGAAATACTTGTTTTCATGGCCTTCCACACTTAAAACTTTAACAGTCAGAATCTTTCCTGTCTCCATTTGTAATCAAATAGTTTTCATTATGTCCTTGCATTTCTCTCTACATCAGGTGCCAAGTTCTTGATTCTTGATTTTTTAATTGTTTTAATTAATTTAATTGATTACTTTTTATGTTTCATATGGCTTCAAATCTGTGACTTCCTCTGATCAAGAAAATTTTTTGTTTATTTATCATCTTCCCATGTTATAATTCAATGAATACAACTTGGTTTCTTTTCTTCGAAATTCAAACACAGTTAAAGATACACTGTTTTTACACATACACTCAGGAATGTCCTGACCTAACATACTAAATTCAATCCCTTTCAGATATGGATCAATGTGTGAAGTGTCCAGAAGACCAGTATCCAAATATGCAGAGAATTCAGTGTCTCCCCAAAGTTATGACATTTTTGTCTCATGAAGATACTCTGGGAACTGCTTTGGCCTCTACAGCCATTAGTTTATCTGTCCTCACAGCTCTGATTTTATGGCTTTTTATCTGATACCGAGATACATCCATCGTGAGAGCAAACAACAGGAACCTCAGTTATATTCTCCTCACTTCCTTAATCCTCTGCTTCTTTTGCTCTCTGATATTTATTGCTCGGCCCAATCCACTTACTTGCATTCTGAGACAAACATTCTTTGGAGTTGTATTTTCCATAGCTGTGTCTGCAATTTTAGCCAAGACTTTCATTGTGGTTGTGGCCTTCAAAACTATCAATCCAGGAAACTCAATACAAATGTGGATGGTGACCCGCTTTTCAAATGCTATAGTCTGCAATTGCTCACTGATTCAAGTGTGCATCTGCACAGTCTGGCTGATAACCTCTCTCCTCCCTTTCCAGATACTGACACACAATTGGAGTTTGGCCAAATCATAATTCAGTGTAATGAGGGATCTACTGTTGCCTTCTAGGTTATTTAGGATTTCTGGCATTCCTGAGCTTGGTTCTTGTTTTCTGGCCAGGAGACTACCAGACAGATTTAATGAGGCCAAAATGATCACATTTAGCATGCTGGTCTTCTGCAGTGTGTGGATTTCTTTTATACCTTCCTACCTGAGCACTAAAGGAAAAACCATGGTGGCTCTGGAAGTTTTTGCAATCCTGTCTTCCAGTGCTGGATTACTGGGTTGTATATTTCTTCCCAAGTGTTATGTGATTCTTCTGAGATCAGAAAACAATTCAAGAAAAAACTCACATGAACCAGTTGCTTCCATTAGTAGAGGAATTAAAATTCAAGTGGCATGATTAATTTGAAATAAAACAAACAAAAAAAAGAAATAAAGAGTCTAGTGTGTGGTATTTCAGAAATTTTTCTTCAAACAATGTCCCTGTCATGGTGAGTCGGCACTAGTTACAGTCAAAAAAATGAACTCAGATATTCAATGCTAATTCTAACTGATGGATTTTTGGTGTGTGTGCTAAATATTTTCTTGAATCACAACTTTCATATATTTAAACAACTTGTAGCAAGTCTAAAAAATGATTATATTGAGATTAAATAAAATGATTTATTTCAGCATATCATGAGTGTTCAAAAATGTACTTCCCCTCTAACTCTTATCACTGTCTTTTTGTATAACAGAAATCAATTTCTCAAATATTTCGTTAGGTCAGCTAAATTTGGGAGGGTTGCACTTTAGACCTAAACCACAACTATTTGGTGAAGATGTCCTACATTAAATTCTTTTCATGTTCTTGTCAAAATTTTGGAGTGCGTAATGAGCTGTGTGCTTTTTGAACTCATCTATGTCTATCTCTCTGCCAATACCAATTCTTGAATACATTTTCCATGTAACATTTCAAAGCAAGGTAGGCAGACTTTGAACTTTTTCAAAATTGTCTTACATATTCACACATTTTGGCATACACTTGCCTGTATTCAAAGTGCCTGCCTAGACCTTCGTATGAATGTCATTGAATGTCAAGTTATATAACATTTAGGAGAAACTGACATCAGTAATTTGTTGTGATCAATTCATAATGTTGTATGTTTCTCTATTCTTCTAGATCTTCAGTTTACTTGCATTGCTCAGATGACAGCATGTACTTCCAGTAGATGTACATTTAAGTAATTAAAAATGTAGCTAAACTTTTGTGTCCACAAATTCATTGCTAATAAACTGCAATTAATATTTTTAGGAAAAAATAAGCAGTTACTTATAATATCATCATATTCCTTGGTGACCCAAGCACTAAAATATATGGAGTAGACAAAAGGAATAGAAATGTGTCAAAGTTATTGACATAAATGCAATCTTTTGAAACAAATTTGTCAACATGAGTAAGGGATTACACACACACACACACACACATATATATATATATATATGCAATTTGAAATGTATTACAAATATCTATACCATGCAGCAATCAGTGCATGACAAGTAAAAATACCCCATCATGCAGCAGTCTTTTAAATAGTTTCCAGATTTATTTATTATCTATCATATGCAAAACATAAGTAAAATCCATGTCATGAAGACAATTTTCATTTTATAACTTCCTGATTTTCCACCTTGCTTCAGAAATATCAGTGCATATTTCCCTAAGGATATTATTCTCCCTGAAATTCTCTAAAGAGATACTTTAGTTTAAACTTGCAGTCAATAATTTCTTTGATGTGTTTTTAAATTGTATTCCTTCTCCAAATTATATGTATATGATTGAGTTTTGTCTTCTTTCAATATTATATATACTGTTGCATGGAAGCTTCTGTGATTTGTTTAACCTCCTAGAAAAGAAGAAAACTAATTAACATATATGTCACTTTTTTTGTGTCAAGAGTACACAGCTATCTGGGTGTGTCTTTGTGGCCATGCCACTATGAGATTTCCATTTGAATTAGTAGAATCAAAAAATCAGATTGTTTTGCCCGGTGTGAATGGGCTCCATTGAATTAGTGAAGGGCAATGATAGAAAAGAAGGTGAAGGAAAACTAAGCTTGTATTTTTCTGTCTTACTGATATCCTTGAATATGAGACAATACATTCCTTCTTCCCTTAGTGTCCTTTAGACCATCAGATACACTAATTCCCAGGCCTTTGCACTGAGACTGAATTCTACCCATAACTTTATTGGGCATCTGGGTTGCAAATTTTAGATTATAAGACTGCTGAACCTCTGGTCACTGTGTGATCCAATTCCTTAAAACAAATCTCCTTTATCAATTGCTTTTTCTCTTTCTATATTTCTCTGTCTCTCCTCTCTCTCTCTTGCTTTCTTCCTTTTTTTCTGTATCCTTCCTTCTCCCTCTCTTTTTCCTCCCTTCCCTCTCCCTCCTCTTCCTTTCCTCTTCCATCCACTTCTCTCCTCTCCTCTCCTCTCCTCTCCTCTCCTCTCCTCTCCTCTCCTCTCCTCTCCTCTTCTCTCCTGTCCTCTCCTCTGAATCTAGACATGGTCTGTTTGATACACAATCTGGTCTTGAACTCTTGGAATAAAATGAGCCTCCTGTCTAAACAGCCCAGTGCCAGGACTATAGGGTTTGGCCACTGTGCCTTAGATTAGGCACATGGTTTACCATGTAAAATAGACTTTTTAATTACTGATAAGAAGTTTAAAGTTAGCTGGCCTCATATATTACACACACAAAGAGAGAGAGAGAAAGACAGAGACAGAGAGAGAAACAAAGAGAGACAGAGAGAAACAGAGAGACACAGAGAGAGAGATAGACAGACACAGAAACACAGACAATTAGAGAGAGACATACAAGCCTACTTGAGATATGGAAAAGAATTATGAAATATGTTTTGATCCACTTCAGCAGACACATGTTGGTGAGAATTAACACTGAGTAATAACTATCTTTGATCCTGTTATGAGTCTACATTCTGGATATACAGAACTGACACAGGAGACAATAATTCTTTTCTTCAGGTTAGACATCTTCTCATGAGTGAAAAAATAATAAATCAAATAATGATGTAAAGTACATTATAGATTAGGAGATAATAAATGACTTGGAGAGAAAAATAAAACATAAAAATAGGATAAAAATACTTAGAATCTGGGAAATGAAAATTTGAATATGCCAGGAAGGCCTTAATGAGAAGTGAACTATCACTGAATGCAGAGCTCTGCAGTGGAGAGCAATGTCTCCTTTCCCACAAGATCACCAGAGCCTCAAGCACGACATGGGTCCACTGTCCCTGCACTGCTTTGTTGTGCTACAGTGCAGATCAGAGTGAGGGGACAAGAACTTGACAATCTACACTTCAAAACCCAAGTAACTTACCTGATGTAATGTTTTTGATTCCAAATAATTTTGAATCTAATAACTTGTGCATTTAATTACTTAATATTTATTGGACTTGTTACCATGCCCAGTGAATATTTTAAGAAATATGTAGCTGACCAAACCAGAACCAGTGAGCGGAGGCTAAATAGCTAATTCTGTCCTGTAATTAATAGGTGCACTAAGTTTTATTCCTGGAATCATTTTGACTTCTTCTGGCTCTAGCATGCTGTCCCATTATTTGTTCTTAAATTCTGGAATTCAATGTGTTTATACTGAAGTAACTTGACCTACTCTATGATAACACTAAAAAAAATATGAACATTCAAGTAAGTTTTCATTGTGCTCTATCTCTTAGGTCAGAGGTATCCTAACGTTATATTAAGAATTCCCTCTATATTATTTTCCATCGGAAAATAACATCAACATGGTGAAAACACGTTTTTGTGAGTGACAGGAAGCAAGTGTGCTAACAGCAGGATTTTTCTATGAGCATTAATTAATGTGACTGTGCTCAAATTTTCCAAGCTGAGTTTTGTATCAGTGGTGTATATGATAATTTCTGTTTAATTCAAGTAATAATGTCTTAATTAGTGTAACAATGTCTTATTAATATAACTAATATGGAAAGGAAAAATAGTATTTCAAATATGTGATACTGTGAGTTATAGTCAACACTACTGCTCATTAATTGGACATATGAATGGCTATATTTGCCTCCAGTGATATTCCATCTTCAAAATTCTAAGGGTGCATAATTTTCACAATATCTCCCTAGACTACCTCCTTGGGTATCAAAATTTTAACATAAAGCATTTCAAAGACAATCACATTAGTCATAGAAGTTATTTAGATAGTTCTAAAATATTCTAATATGTGTATAAAACAAAGAAATTAAGAATATACAAGAAATTTCCCAATCTATTTAAATAATTGAAAAACTCTATTTAGGATCCAAAATAGTTTCTGACACATGGGGTGACACAGTCATCAAAGTGTAATTATATGGTAATATGTGTCACACTTCTCCCTTTCTACATTTGTGAACTTAACACAACTGAGGTCGGAATAATCTTAATCTTGATTATCTTGAAGAAGGAGATGGTATATATTTAACACTGCAGTGAAGCCTTACTCTCTAATTGCTTCTTTTGACATTTAAATCTATTTCTCCTAAAGTAGACAGCCACAAAAAACTCAACTTTCAAAGAGATCAGCAGAGTAGAATTAAAGACCTGAAGGTTCTCTGAATCTTCAGAAACTGTATGAGGTTCTGTGGCACTGAGCCTGCTGAGACCAATATGTGACACATATTTGTATTTAATATTTTGAGACAACAGACCCAAATCCACAACATGAGAATGCCCAAGAGAATGGTAAAAGACAAAACATGAAATTCTTATTCCTGAATCATAAATACACACACTGTGCATTGTTCTGTGTTAAGCATAATGAGGATTTGGAGTCCGAGGGTGCTTTATAGTAACAGATGTGTGAGCAGTATAGAAAAAAAAGCAGAATCAGAAAAGCACAGGAGGCAAAACTGGAGGTGAGTTGGACCTTGAAGACAATGAGACATTGTGTCAGACAAAATAAAATGGTTTTTGGTCTCTTGGACTTCCCAATGGCTAACCTGCTTTGTTGATGTTACCATTTCATCATTTCCTCATCTTGTTGTTTTTTGGAGTAAGAAGCTTGACATGCTGCCAGGTGCCATCGATTCTACCTCTTATTCAAAAAGGAAATCCAGAGTGCAGTGTACAGCCACTGAACAAGTTCATTTTCTAGATCTTTCACAGTTGAACTTTATAAACAGTGGCATTATCTTGATTGTAATGCCAGATAAATATTAATAAGAACAGCACCAAAGAAGCTACAGTGCAACAAACTTGATGATTTCTTTATGAACATTGATGAACTTTGTAATTATTTGGCAATGTATTATTAATTCACTTTGAAATTTTAATACAACCTTGATTTCCTAGTGACAAATTTTCCCTGGCCAAGAACTGAATCTTTATGTTTTATTCTTGACAAATATCTTGTAAATAAACAGCTTCCAAGAAACATGAAATATTTCCAAGAGATCTTCCCCTGTGAATGCTGTTGTGAACTTCTTGATTTTATAATGGGCCCATCTCAATACTCCTGAATGGGAATAGTACTAAGATGAGAATTGGGGAATAGTGGGTAAGAATTTTTTGCGCCTATTGTTACCAGACCCTCCTTTGACTGACTATGACCAGGCTTTACACATAGCAAAGATATAAGATGGAAAATAGTTTATTTATGAAATAAGGTGTTTAATAAAGATTTCCACTAATCATGCTCACCTCTTCAAGTGTTATGTGAAAGAGAAATGATTTCTGTGATAGCAAATACTGAAATTTGGGTCTATATGTTATAGCCAATAGTTACCTAATGTAATCTACTGGAATATAGAATAGCTATTGTTATTTAAACTGTATACCAAGGTAAAGGATCCTAAAAGTTCAATTACAGAAGCAGGGTATCCCAACAGAGAGTGAGACAGAGCCAGAAATAAACAGCCCAAGAATGACCTTGCTGTTGATGTGTGTTTTGGGGAAAGGCACTTGTACAAGATGCCAGGGAACAGCAGAAAGAGAAACCAATACATGACCAGGCATTAAGAGAATACTGCTGAAATTGTGTTGGTGTATTTTTAGAGCTACTCAAAATTCTCAGAGCAACAGGAATGAAGATTTGATAATGAGGTTAACTGAAAATCTAAATTCAAAGCTCAGAGAGGAATATATTTTATTTCAATTATTTCAAAATATTATCAATTTTGCAGGAGGTATGTCAGCAATTTTTATTAGTATTGAACAGTTTTAGAATTTTTACAAGTTTGCTGAAAGTGGAATGTATAGCAAAGAAAGGCAGGGTTAATTAATGAATCTAAGGCATGCCAAAGACAGAGTCTAGGTAATGGAGACAAAAGCTATCTTTCCATATTTTTCATAACATATCATTGTAGCAAACGGCTTAACTGACCCATAGATTATTAGCCAATAAGAAAGAGATAAGTTTTTTGAAATCCCTGAGTACCTTCCTCTACAATAATTTCCAATGAAATTTTAAATCTTAAAAATAAGAAATCAATGTTGATATGCAGATGTAGAATTTCTGTGACTGTGAAGATAATACATTCTTCTTACTATGAATGTGAAATATCTTTATTGACTAGTTGTACAAAGGCATATTGTTTAATTTACATATATTGATACAATTTTTGATGTTATTTGTTTCTTGTTTCTTCATATTGTATTTCGACAAGTGATGTGATATGTTTTCAATTTTTTTTAATTTGGTGGGAATTGTTTTGTGTTATAATATTTGACCTACTCTAGAAAATTTTCCACATGATTTTGAGAAAAAAAAATTGGTTTTGGAATTTATTCAATGAAAGTTTCTCTGAGCTTATGTTAGGTCCATCTGTTCTAGAGAAGTGCTTAAATGCAAATTTTCCTTGTACATTGTTTGTATAATAATGTGCCCAATGATCAAAGTAAAGTGTTCAAATCAATCATTGCACTGTCTCTCTCATATTAGGCCTACAAAGTTTTCTTTATAAGTTTAGTTTTTCCAAAATTAAGTGTATATACATTGATTATTGTAACATCATCTTGATGCATTTAACCTTTAATATTTGATACATTCTTCAATGGTCTGGAATAAAGCAATGACACCAAATTTACTGACAAATTTAAAATTTTATTGGAAATTCTAACAAGAATATTTAATGAACAGAAAAAAAAAGGTATCCAAATTCAGAATCAAGAAGTCAATGTATGCTTGTGTGCAGAAGAAATGACTTCATACGTAAAACCTAAAGAAAGGCAAAATCATGTTAGAACAAAAAAGTGATTTTAACATAGTGACAAGATATAAAAGCAACACATAATTAGCAGTTTTCTTAAGTTCTCAGTAAACTTATAAGAACAAAAACATTAAAAATTCTTTTACAAAAGTTTGAAAAATGTTTTACAAATATTCAAAAACAAGTGATGTAAAAATTTTACAATACAAATTTTAAAACATAAACAAATGAAAACAACTTAATAGAAATATATTTTACTTTAATAGATTGAAAGACTAAATAATATTTCAATGTCAATATTATGCACAGCAATCTATAGAATCAACAAAATTTTCATAAAAATATCAATGATTTTCTACAGAGAAATAGAACACACAATCCTAAAATTTGCATTGACTTGCAAAGCACTTCAAAAAACAAAAACCATCTTCAGCAATAATAGGACTCCTGAATATGACCTGATTTTAAATAAAGCAAAAAACTTTAACAATTTAATCAGCATGGCACTTGCATAAAAGCAAAGGAAAATAATGCATATTTCTAAAGTAACTGCACACATGTATAATGTTCAGAATTTTTACAAAGGAACAAAAACTATACCATGGTAAAACAATAGTCTATTTAATCAATGGTAGTGTAATAATCAGTTATACATATGTTCAATAATGAAACTGGAGTTCTATCTCTCACTGATTGCAAAACCAACTCCAGAAGAATGAAAGACTTCAATAGTGGAGTTGAAACTAGGAAACTACTCAAAGAATTCATTGAGAAAACCATTCAAACATTGGCTTCAGCAAAGAATTTTTGGGACCTCACTCCAGGAACAGGAAACTAAAGAAAATATTAACATATAGAATTATATCAGTGGTTTCTGTGCATTACATTAAACAATAAACAGTCAACTGAGAAGAAAGAAAACATCCAAAATGGGAAGAAATAGTTGCCAACTATGTATCTGACATGGAGTTGTCAGGTAAACAGGTAAACAATTGTTTTCAAAGCCCAAGAACCCATTTTAAGTGACCTGAGGATCTGACTAGACCTTTTCTGAAGGAAATTTTCCAAAGGATCAACAGATATATGAAAATATTCAACATCTCTAACCATCAAGGGAATACAAATTACAAACATGACATTGTGTCTTAACCTAGAAAAAATGTGTGCTGTCAGAAAAGAAAGCAATAGAAATTTCAAAGTTGCAGAGACAGGAATCCATATATTGTTGACAGAGATGTAAATTAATATAAATATTATAGACTGTATGTACAATACTATAGTTATTTCTTAAAAAACTGAAAATGACACTCATGTGATTTTACAGTCCTGCTCCTTGGTATAATTCCGAAAAATATAATTTCAAAAATATCAAGAAAACACCTGAGCTGCCACATTTATTATAACACTATTTATAATAGCTACAAAAGGAATTGATTTAAATATTCCTCAGTGGATGAAAGAATAGAGAGAGTGTGGAGCAGAGATACACAAAATAACAGACAGAAATAAAAACAACAAAATTTCATGACATGTAGAACATAAATGGGACTGGAAAACATTATGTTAAGTGTAGACCACAACAGAAAGACAATCACAGCCAAATTTATGTATACAATTAAAAAAGTTGATCTCAAATAGAGTAATAGCTATGACAGAATGCAAAAACTATAAAGAGTGGAAATCTTAGTCATTGAATGTAAATGTTATAGTAAAGTAATGAACAGTAATTTATTATATAAAGAAATTCAGTTGACTTTTATTATGCATGGTACTTATATTTCATGAAACTGCAGAGCAGAATGACTTTTCAAACAGTAAACAGTTCATAACAGGAAGAACACAGGATTACAAAACTGTGAGGCTGTGGTTACATTGTTGTGAATCAGTTCACATATTATCTCTTCTGGAACGTTTATCTTCAAAGGTATTGAATAATTTTTTTAATTATTGGTATGCATTTTTGATGTGTAATACACGTTAGCCCAGCCTACCTATTTGCATATTTCAGAATTCTTTAAAATGTCACAACATTACCAAGTGATTAAGTCGTCATGTGGATAGGTCTGAAATGTTATTGTTATGCAAATTTTTGCTACTGGAACAGAAATATGAATCTTTATATTTTCTATCTAACTAAAATCAAAGCTCTGTTTTATGTCCTCAAATTCTAAAACATATATTATTATAGAAAAATAAAGTTGTTCAAGGTCTGAACTAGATCATTATACAATTTATTATTATTTATCCATATTTTTTTTCTAATTCCTGTATAAAACCCATGCTGGGGTGGATTAAATATAATTTAAATTTTTAAAATTCCAGAAACTATTGTGCTGATATTTAAGTCTGGTTAAATTAATTACCTTTACTTATGCTTAGAAGAGAGGATACATTACCTTCCTAACTTAAATGAATTATGAATGTCACCATGACATAAAATATGCTACGAATTTCTTATTTGGCTAAAACTTCAGTGTTTCTAGAGAATGATAACACACAGCATTTCCAAGTTGTAACAGGAAACTCCAAATCGTAAAGTGTTTCAAGATTTAAAAGTTTTGACTTTGACAAAATAACCATCTTTCCCCTAAAAATCAGGAGTGAAATTCACTGGGAAATGAGGTACAGACCTTATTTGTCAGATTTTCTTCCTTGCCTCTTGTGGTTTTATTTCTCAAGACTCATATTGTAAATGGTTTCATCAAAATCCAATACTAGTTACAAAAAGACACAGCTGGGTTTTTCTTTCCCTTTTCTTTATATTTTCTGACCACCCTTTTGCTTATGGTCACGTTGGCAGACTCTCTTTCCTTGATGGAGAGTCTAGTGCCAGCCTGACATGCTGGGCTTGTGTAGACACAGCAGCAGCTGCTGCTCTCTGTTCCTGTCCCTGACAGAATCTGTCTTCCACTCCAAATCACTGATCCCCTCTGAGACTTGTGCCCACCTGATGGCTGGATTCTACTAGTCTTGTTGTAGTGAGAATGCCTTTAGACAGCCCTGATTGATCTGATCCTCTTTCTTTTTATACAGTTTCAGCCTCTGATGGAGGCCTCTGTAAATGCTGAGTCAGAATCACTATCTTCATTGTGTAGGCTTGGTCAAACAACTTTCCCTGCAATCAGAGCCCCCTGGTCTGTTAGCAGCAAATACAGTTGGCCTTGGTATGTGGTCACGCTGCTACAATGGTTACTCTGAAGGAACACAGAGTCCTTTTTCAGGCAAGTTTGAAGTTAGCTCAACATAGCCATGGTCTGCCTGTGAAGTGGCTGAATTGTTTAGAAATTCTTCACATCCAAAGGCTTCATAACCACTGACTGTTGTCTGACTTCCAGAAAAAGATATTCTCCACCAGCTGATTGTACTGCAGTTCCCACTGCCTTCACCAGTCATCACTCTGAAGATGCGCCAACACCTGTAGTAGAAAGAAATCTGGAGCAGGTGAAACAGTATACACTCCTGTTTATACTCAACACTGGTATGCCAGTAACCTTCACATTCCCATCTAGGCCTGCTTTCAAATTGTGAAGGATCCAGTGGCATCACTGGCATTACAATCAAGATTTAAATGCGAATTTCTAAAATTTCCTAGGCTTTTACCCTGTATGTAAAAGCCTAAATAGTCCATCAGCTGTACAGCAGTTACAATTTCCATCATTGATGGAAGATTTCCCTTCCAGACCTGATTGAAAACTCTGAGGATGGGCAGCAAAGACCAGGACCATGCTCACTGTGGGAGAAAAGGAATGTACTGTCCTTCCTCTGGACCCACTTGATTGCTGAGCAGACTGTCAAGAAAGGGTTTCTTGGCAGCCACAACCTTGTGGAGACAACATACAGGTTTGAGAAGGGTTTCAGGGTGCCCAGGTGGGGCAAATCCCAGATGGGCTCAGATTGCTGCCTCTGCTGCAGAGCCCACTGGCACTGTGGGACTGGCCTTAGGCTGGGATCCAAATCATGCTGCCTTCCCATGAGCACCACAGTGCTCTGCTCTGGCATTGTCAATTTAAAAACATTCTGTATTCATAACTATGTCAGTAAATATGATTCTTTAAAATGCTCAACAAAATTGTCCATTGAGCAGTATTTCTTAGTGGTAAAGGTCATTTAAAATAAACACAACTCATATCCCCCTTAATAGCAAGATCCTTGCTACATCTATTTTATATTTAAGATTCTAGCCACAGTAACTGGACAAGAAAAAATAAATGAAACTTATTTTAGATAAAAAAGGATGCTAATCTCTACCTGAAGATGACACAATTTTTACACAGAAATTTCTTCTGAATCATTAAAAATCTATTATAATTAATATGTGTAATAAGTTGTAGTATAAAAGATTAATGCAAAAAGTTAATTTCTACAAAACAGATATGAACATCCTAAAACTGAAATGAAAAATACAGACAGCATCACCATTGCCAACTAGGTGGTGGCAGTAAGGGAGGAGGCTCGAATATATGGACCAAAGTAAAGCAGACACACTGGGAAGGAACAGTAGAAAAAGCCAAATATGTGAAGGCAAACAGCAAGAAAAATTCACTGAACCAAAATGCACTTTTGGAAATAATAGAAACAAAAAGAGACTATGCTCGGACCACAGCACTTCTCCCACCCCAGGTCCACTGTACATGCCATCTTCAGAGGGCACTGGGTACCCTGAGGGAAAGAGCCAGGATTTCAGCAGTGGCCAGGCTGATAGAAAAGGCTCCCAAACATGAAGAAGAACCCAATATGTGTGATATTTTCAAAGCATGATGTCAGGGAACCTCAAAGCCATAGAATAGTGTATTTCTTTTCAAATTCCTCAAGGGCCACTCCTGGGTCCTTGAGGAATTTGAAAAGAAATAGAGACCTGGATCTGAGGACTGAAAAATGCTGTTGCCTGGGTTCTTAGAATAAAGCAGTATCTGAAAGCATCATATCTCTGAATAAAGAAGTCAACATATAGACCTCACTGAGATAGATGGGGCTAGAGTGATTTTGCTTTTCACTTGAAAGCAAGTAGGATTTGCAAAATACCTGAAATAGTACTCAAGTAAAAATCTAAAAATCATCCTGATGGAGACAAAAAAGAGCCAGTGAGATGGCATCATGTACATCCATTACCACAAAAGAGAAAACATATTGTGCCATGGGGTATTTTCAGTCATATGGTTGTACATAGTTTTGTTTAACTCATTCAAGATGATGCCAGTGTGTGCTGAAGACAATGTAGCTTTAATAGAAAAAAATTATATATGTGAATGAGTTTTGCTTAGCTTTGCTGTCTAGATGGTATTGCAATGTATTTACTTTTCAGTTTCTTTGCATTGATTTCATATCTAACACAATGTCTGGAATAATAGAATATGTTTTTTGCTTTTTTCATGCTGCAATTTTTAACACTTAAAATACAAGGAATAAATAATAAATAAAATACTAACTCATAATGGTGGTGAATCATATTTAGCCCAAATTACAAGAAATTTAAAAATATTTAAAAAAATATTTTTACTCTTTAATTCCTCATTTCCAAATTTTAAACATGTTATTATTGTGACATTCTGTGACCATTTTTGTTTTCCAGTACAGCAACATAGATCATTTCTAAATTATGTTATTATATTGGGAAATCAAAAGGATTACATTTAGTATATTCTAAATGTCTCTTGAAAGCAAGTAGTCTTAAAGTGTTGGTTAATTTCTCTTTCAGTGGAAAAGTCCATTACATGCTACTGGAAAGGAACTCCATCTATGTAGCTAGGGAAGCAAATCCCTAGGAAATTGAGGGCTGCTCCTTTGTGCTGCTTGTGATTCACACATCCAGGGCTACATCTGCCCTTCACTAGAGATAAATGTATCCCCCTGGGAATTGTAAGGCAATTTATGGAGAGATCAACCTCTTTATTATGTAATAAAACTTCTTAATTATTTGAAATTACATTTTATTGGTGTTTTCATTTAGAATGTGAATTAGACTCACATTTTGGACCCATGCATATGTTGATAAAAATAACATTCTGATTCAAAACATTTTAGTCTTTTTTTAAAATTTTTCTGATCTCTCTTTATTCTAAGATACAAAATTTTGAACAGAAGCTTCTTAAGCAAACATTTTAACCATTATTTTAAAAAATCCTTATTATTTATTTTGTGACTGTGTTATTGATTTTGTTTCCGGACTCATTGATTGACTGTGTGTGGTGATGTGTGATGATAATGACTATAACATCTAAGTGTGTATGCTTACAGTCTACAGTTGAAGCATGTTCTTTGAAGTGTTGCTAGGCAACTGTATTTTCCACATTCACTATGTTATGAAACACAAAACTTATTGAAATAACTTTGTGTAAGTTCAGTGGGGATTTGTGTAATTGATACTTATTTTTAATTCATATGAAACTGTATACAGATAGCGAATCCACTGCCTCAATCTGACTTCATTGATCTGTTTCAACAGTCATATCTATTACTTCTTTTCCCCAGTGTTGGCCATCTTTTGTCCCCTCCATTACTGTAAGCATAGCAAAAGCCACTATCTCTATCACCTGGGTTAATGAGATGGCCCATGTGTTGGTCTCTGTTTTTTTCACCTTCCATTTCTTTCCATCTCTTTACAATTTATTCTTATTATTTCTTTAAGAAGGCTGACAATGAATTAATAAAAATACATTCTACATATTCTAAAAGATTAAACTGGCCCTAAAAGTTAACAATTGAAGAATTTCACATGGTGTTTTTATTTTTGACAAAATAATACATATGTGTATTTTTAAAAGCAAACAATACATATATTGATATATGTATGAAGTGCATATCTTGTCTACCCTGATATCTACTCCTCTAATTTCTCTTCAGAAATTCTCTTCATACTACCAGATTTTATATAGGTTTTCAGGTATTTTTATATATACAATATGTAGCTATGTTAAATACATATAAATCATATTGTGTGTATTATAAGTAATTTTATAGATACTGTATGTCATATGAAACTTGTATATGCCATAAAAGTATTTAAGTACTATATTTACAGTTTTTATGTTAATAAAAATATTATCTTCATACACTTAAACATCTCTTAAAATATAGAAATAGTTTGGAAATTGTTTTATACTCTATTGTATATATGTAAATAATGCTTCATTTTATTATGAATTTGAAAACATCTTAAAATCACAAAACATTTTCAGTAAATAAAATCTTCCAAATATTTCTGGGACAAAGCAAATAGCAAACCCAGGTCTACATAGGAAGACTAAAAATTCCAATAAGAGCATGAAACTGTAAGATTGTCAAAATGTATTTGAGCACATTGAGAAGCGGTGTAAGAATCTGAAGAATTGGGGCATCAACTCTGTTTGTCATAAAAAACTGGATGAGCATGAAAATAATGCCAATATTAACCACTCGAAAAACAAATATGGTCAATAATATGTAGTATAATATCACATGTGTAATTATAGATAATAGTACCTTATTTAGCTGTGAAAATTTAGAAATTCTAACATTATAAATCTTGACTATTAATTTAAAAATTATCACATAGTGATAAGGAGACAATTGGAATTCTCAATATGTGTGAAGCTGTTAAAGACAGCGATGTTCTTCAATTTAGTCAGGTGGAATTAATTGAAATCATACAAAATTTAGAAAAATAAAAGATGAATATGGAGAACAAACTGTATTTAGAAATTATTTACAATGGAAACATGGAGCTCAACTAGATGAATTAACATGTAATGGATGGAATGCATTGCTTAGGCCTAGGATCAGAAGTAGGCAACATACAGCATTTTTAAACTACAGTTCTGTTAAAAAATCTTTTTAAAAATAATGTACATGCATATACATAGTGTGAAAATCTAGTAATAAACCAGAGCAATACTTTAAGAAAAATGATGAAACCTTTTCTTTATCTACTTTCTGCTACTGTAATTAAGAACCTGAGCTGAGTAGCATACAAAGAAAAAAAATATTTATTTAGCTCATTGTTTTTGAGGCAGAAGGTGCAAGAACAAGGAATCTCACCAGATTCCTCTCTGACAAGGGCTGTGTTGCTGCCCAACAATGTAGTGCATGGCATTATGGTGGAAGCACATGTGAAAGGTGAGCACAGTCACATGATGTGAGAGACAGTAAGAAGGACAGAAAAGCCAGACTCATTCATTTGTAAAACAACCCACTCATAGGAACCATGAAAATCAAAATTATATTAAGTCTCTGTCTTTTTCCTTTGTTCCTAGTTTCTTTTACTAAAATTAAGATTATTGGTATATTTTGGATATATATAAAATCATATTCATAATAGTGAATTCGTACCTGTGCAAAATATATTTTGATGACTCTTTTCACAGCACTCTCTACTTCATAGGTCCCTCTTCACCTCCCTATTTACAAAGCTTTTTTTTCTTTTTTTTTTCTACCAAGGAATGAACTCACAACCTTGCTCTTGCCAGGTAGGTGTTTATGCCACTGAGTTAAAACTCCAGCCCTTTGTTTCCATTTTATCCTTTGCAAAAATTCATTTTTTTCTTTTCCATTTCTTCCTTTCACCATTCTTCCACTCTAGCTCATCTTTCATTTGAAATCTTTCTTCCTATTTCATAACATCTTTTGTACATTTTGGTTCTTACTTACTCTTTTATGTTCTCACATCAGAGAGACAATGTGATATTTATACAAGTGAATCTCTTTCATTTCACATAAGATATGGTCTCAAGTTCCATCCATTTACCTAGAAATGTCTAAAATTTACCCTTCTATATAGCATAGTAGTACTCAAATCTATAAAATAACACACATCTTCTTTATACATTCTTCACTTGATGGGAATTTGGGTGGTTTTCAAGATTTAATTGTTACAAAATGTGCTGTTATAAACAGTTTATGATGTTTTAAATTCTCCTGGGAACATACCTACAAGAATAGCCATGTTAAATGGGACCTCTAATCCTAGTATTCTGAGCATTCATATTCTGATTTGTAATCTCCAATTGTCAGTGAAGAAAAGGAATTCCAGAAAAGTTAGACCACTTGTGAAGTGTTGGAGTTTATGTGTAGTGAGGCCCAATGGTTATAACCTAGAGATCTGGTCTGTCATGCTCCCTTATGATTTGAGATTAACAATGAGAAAGTATGGGGAGGATTGATACCCCAATTGATGTGATTCATTGCATTCTATCTCATGGCAATCAATGGTCCCTTTTCCACAGAGTGTTTTCAGTATTGTAACTGTATTCTTCAAACTTACAGTGCTATAGTGAAGCAAGACTCCTAGAGAGCAACAGCTGTGCTGCCCTCTTAGAGCTGTCAATGAAGTCACTTGGTGCTTCTATACTTTAGGGTCTTCAAATGTTCAGTAAAGCCTAGTAACTTTTTTTAATTTAATTTTTTTGATACCTGGGATCAAACTCATGACTTTGCGCTTGCTAGGCAGGCACTTATGCTGATGAGCTAAATCCCCAGCCCATAAAGTCTAGCAACATTGATGCATTTTACACTGGTGAAATTTTGGTAAAATGGCATGAAAGACAAATTAGAAAATTCTAATGGCCTATGTTTTAATAGTGTAAGGCCTTACTAAAAGGGTCTATGATGAAGTGAGTCTCACTTTCACATTGTAAGAATCTGCTGTCTATCTCAAATTATGATTTTTTTTCTAATTTACAACAGTTTGGAGATGAGATTTAATTCTACTTTTTCTTCTCTTCTGCATTTTCTCCCAAAGATTCTTCCATTATCATCTTCATCTTGGCTTCATCAGTATTTCTTTGTTATTCCTGAGACAAACCCAGGGAAAAATAGTGGCATAGAACTGTACCTCTATTTTTTTTTGTTCTCTGCTCTATCTCATCCTCTTTCTCTATCTAGTAGCAGAAAAGATGTATCTAAATGTGCTTTAGGTAATAAAAGGAAGCTCTGAGCACTTCCTCAACAGTGCTCTGACATTACTGCTGGAAGTCTTGTGGAAATTCACCAAGAAGGTTCTTACTTCAGAGAGAAAGGTGTGCCATCCACCCACCACCACTGACTCTACCACCTGGTCGCTCAATCCAATGTAATACTCTTCCCTTTTAGATTTCATGTGGAAAAGAAATTCCTATGTGAGATACACAATCAAAAAAGATGAAAGCAACTTTTTCAGCCTGGAAGAGACCTTAAAAGTAATTGTGAAAAGAAAAAATGCAGGATTAATAATGGAGGTATAATTGAACATTAAAAGTATAAGATCATCAGAGACTGTCAATTGAATTTTTACTGTGCTAAATATGCATAGCAGAAATAAACTGAAAGAAATAACTTGAACATAGGTTTTTGGTAATTATTCATTATTCATATATTGTTCTTGGTAGTCAAATTTCATGTACATATGTTCCTAAATCCTTATCAATCTTTATTTAGAGATAATGTAAAATAATGTCTCGCACTATTTGATATATAATGTGCTCAAACAACCATCTCCCAGTTTTATATTTTCTGCTGTTCAACTCATAGAACGCCATAGGGAAATCAATGTTTTATTATGCTTTCCTAGTAATGATTATCAATTGAGATAGATATTGATTTACAGAGTGAGTAGAAATAGTATTTGTGTCAATATGTTCATTGAAAAAACAATAAACATGAACCAAACGACTGTTGGGATAAGATGGAATCTGTGAAATACTTCACACTAACAGCAGCTTCTCTACTTAAATTACCTGTCCTTCTCTGTGTTCATAAGCACAAGATGAGCACCTATGTCTGAGCAATGTTTTAATCTTGCTATTCAGGTCATAGTGTTAGCAGAAAAGAGGTAACAACTAGATTGAAAACAAATTCTGTTCAGTGCAGAGCAATTCTTTACCAACTTGGGAGAAAAGTTTCAGTTGAACTGAACAATACTATTTAAAATTTCTTTTTATCATATGTAATAACATTAATCATTCATAATTAGAAACTTTAGAATCCCTTGTTCATATATCACAGTTTATTATCTAAGGCTATAGATACTTCCAACATTAATAAACATAGACAAAATTTTCTTCGCTTTTGAATGTAAGGTTTAGATTTAGACACCTGTGCCAATAGGCATTGGGAGCCTACACTGTTGTGGGTAATACAATCTCTTGTATATATCCTCTTAAAAACATTATCAATCACAATTTAGAGATAAAGCACAATAATTGTGCATTAGTGTATGCAACGATGTTCCATAAGTAATTGAAATACAACTCTATCATCTGCTTTTACTCTGCCAAGGTCAGAAAATGTTAATTATGCATTTTCTTGGTGACTGCAAACCACCTATGTATAAGTGCTTAAAATCACTCAAATCAATAGTGCACATATGATAAAATTATTTCTAATTATATCACATAATTCTTTCAAGTTCATTTTTAAAAAGTCCAATTTCTCTTCATTTAATGATGAAGAAATTATAGCTTTGTAAACAAAGATACTGTCCTAACACCATGTAGCTTTTTGCTAAGACATGGAACACAACAAGAGCATGGGGAGTATATTTCTGAGTTACTTCCAAATTCTCTGTACATTTTTTCTCTATTGGAATAGTGAATGATATGGGGAAATGCACTTTAGCACATTTTTTAAATAAACTATAATGTCCCTGAGATTTCCTGCCCCAATATTAATTACCTTTCTAAAATTTTGTATCTTTATCAATTCATCACATATCATATGTGGGATTTTACAGTTTGGTTTTGAAAACCATAGGGCATAATATCACACATTCCAGAGTCAGCACAGAATACACAAAATGTTTATGTATAAATTTTGATATTCTATTTCAGGGACAATTAAATTGCCCATCCTTGTCACAGGAAATTTGTAAGAAATATTCATTTAGCTGAAACTTTTTCTCATCACAAATTTGAAAGCTCTGATATGTTACTGTAAGATAAAAGCCATAGTTGACTGGTAAAATATAAACCAAATTTTCAGTTTTGTATGCACAGTATAATGACCAATAATTTGGTTCACTTTTACTATCTACTCTCCCACAAGCAGAAGCACTAGGGTTCACTTACTCAAATAAAAGACAAGTAATGCACATTTTATAGTTTTCTAGATTTGTAAAAATAGATTTACTTTAATTCAGACTCACCCACCCAATGAGAACTTAATATGTTTGCACTCCCTCTGGACAAGTCAAACCCTGTCACAATTAATAAAATTAATTAATACAATTAATTGAAGTAAGTTCATGATTCATGTTAGTATCTCAAAGATGATATTTTCTTGATGTTAGTGGTAGTAAACAAAGAACTCAAGATCAGTAAGTGGATATAAAATATTCAATGTGACAAAAAAAGGTGTCAGAAAGCACTGAAATTTGGTAAAAGTGTTACAGTGATTGAGGTACCTTGCTTGATGAACAGCATGGAATTGATAGGAAAAATGGAACACATAAAGACTCCCTTTGTAGGAGAAGAGAAATCATGGATCTCATACAGGACTTGATTGAATTAGACTTTCAGAACCCACCCCATGAGTGGTAAAACAGGTAGTGAGAAGCAGAATGGAGGCACCAACTACAAATCAGAAAAAATGCTGGTGAGAGAAGCACTTTTTCTCTGTAGAGATAAAAATGGCACAAACAGTCCATCTTCCTGAAGCAAGATTCAAAAAATAGTACCAAAATCTTGTTTGTAGTTTTTTTGTATTTTCCACTCACGTTGTACCAAATAATTCTCATACTTAACCATGGATGAGAATAACTGAGAGAGATCCCTGAAACATAGATTACTGGGCCCTGCTTCCTGACTTCATTATTCATTAGTTCTTGTACAGAACAAAGAATATTCTGAGGCTGCTGTTCTGGAGGGCATAGTTCAAAACCATTGGCTTAATTTGTTCCTTATATGAAGACTGACTGGTGAAAATGAATGTGTGCTTTGTCTGAAGTCTCTTGTTAAAAGGAAATTAAAACTACTTCAACAATTTTTGAATGCATTTTGATTCTAGTTTTTCTCTATTTTTTTGCCTTCCCATTTCCCTCTACTTTTGTCATCATTGATGCTTATGTCAGTGTCACATGTTTCAACCTCTTGTTTAGAGTAGACAGAACACTGACAATCACCTTCAAGCAAGTTCCACAGAAATGAAGTGACTTGCCATAAGGAAGTGCCGTGTTCCAGAAAGACAAAAATAGCAGGCTGATAGCCTTCTCTATGCTCAGGTCAGGAAATTTTTCTCTATGAGTCAGCCTCTAATCTCTTTTTCCATCTCATTTCTTAACAGTCTCTGCCTTTTTCACTTTATTGAATACTTTTTACTTTCCTGTCCCTTAACTGTATGAAATTTATCAACTGTATCAATAATAGATCAATGGAATGAAAAGAAGGGTTGCATATGTTATGTACATTGCTGAAGACCAGGAAAAATTTCATTTTACTTCTTTCTTTAACTTCTTGTGTCTTGTTATGGTTTGTGTTCTGAGGAACTCCCACCACACCTCATGCAATCGTAGACACAGCTGAATCAGCATTTCTGATTGGTTCACTGTCTAGCATTGAGTTTTTTGATGTGAGTACTGCATCTGCCTAGGGACATAGCTGTCACACAGTGTAAGGACAGGAAAGAGGCATCCTTTGCGCTCTTTCCCCCTTTTGTCTCTTTCAGTTTGCAGTGCTCTTAAGGAGCTGCCCATCCTCCATGCCATCCTGCTTTGGAGTCAACTGTGTATGAACTGAAACCTCCAAACTGTAAGAATTAAACCTATTCTTCCCTAATTTGGGGCATCATGTGTTTTGTCTCAGCAATCAGAAAACAGTAACCAAGACATGCCTCATCTCTGTTCTCTGTATTTTGTCATAGAAAAGTGCAAATTGATAAGATTTTAGAGAAAATCAGTTTTGAAAGATGAAATTTTTACCAGTTTTTATAAAGTTCTATGATGAAGATCTATAATATGAACTTGTTCTGTGGCTATACAGTGAACTCGAGATTTCCTTTCTGGCATAAGTTTTATACTAGAGGGTACCCAGAAACATGTCAAATTTCTTCACTCTAGAAAATGACACAATGAGGAAAAGTTGAAACATAAGTATCAACACAAGAGCAGAACTATGTGGAAATACAAGAGGCCAAAAACAATGTTTTATTTGTTTGACAAAATGTCTCATTTTCATCAAAGTCTAACTCACCTCCAGTTTTTCCTGGATAATATGAATCCTCCTCTTCTTTCCCAGTTCTGCTTTAATCTATACTACTCACACATCTGTTCATCTCAAGGAGGCTCAGGCTTCAAATCCTTAATACACATTCCACATTTCTGTACACAAAGAGTGTGTTTTTATGACTCAGAAATGAGAATTTCACATTTTGTCTTCTCATCTCCTTCATACAGATGCCTTAAACATTCTGTTATTGTGGATTTACATATCTTTTCTCAAAATGTTAACTACATGTAAATCTCACATATGGTCTCAGCTGGCTCTGCTCTACTACCTTAACACAGCTTCTGAAGCTTCAGAGAACCTGAAACACCTTTAATTCTACTGCCTTGATTTTCTTGAAAGGTTCAGCCATGAATGGTAGTCTACTTTAGGAGAAATGGATTTAATGTCAGAAAAAACAATCAGAGCAGCACTTATTTTGTTTTAAATGTATACCATCTTTTCCATTATGATATTTAATAATATGATTATTGAGATCTCAGTTGTTTTAAATTCACAAATGTACAAATGGAGTATGATCCACATGATTCCTTAATCCCCACTTTTGATGATTCATGGATCCAATGTTTAGAATCTATTTTTGATAACAAAGTGATTTTTTGTTATTTCCATAGTTTAGGACATTTCTTATGCATTTCTAATTTCATTGTATTATAGACATATTAGAATATTTTAGAAATAAGTAAATTGTTATGTTTGATGTGAGTATCTTCCAAAAACCTGTATGTTAAAGTTTGTTTCCCTGGACAGGGCAGTACTGTTAAGAAATGAGGACTTGTGAGAGGTGAGACCTACTGCAGGTTCTTAGGTGTTTGTGACTGAACCTCCCAGTCTCTCTCTCTGCTTCCTGGCTTCTGCTTTGAAGTATCATCCTCACAAGAGACCAAAATAACAAGCCTGGCTGAAGTTCTACTTGAAGCTTGAGGTCCACAAGAAGAAATAAGCTTCTCTTTTTTCTGTGTATGGCCTTTGTCAGGGATTTTGTTGTAGTGATGGAAAGATAAGTAATATATATTTATTAGCAAATGACATTCAATTAGTAACAAGAGAGGAACTATCTTGACAATGAATGGTATTACTCCATACATAATTATAATTATCAGTCAAAGTTATACTGATGATTAATCAGTAATTATCAATGTCAGTAATTTTCAATTTGTAAGGCACTGGGAAACCAAACAACCGGCTCGCTTCCCTTGTAAGCAGCCATGGCTCAGGCAAGTGGCAGCAGCCCCAGGGGGAGAACCAGCCAGCATCTCCTGAGATCCATGCCATGCTGGAACTTAGGTTGCTGGGAAACCAAGCATCCAGCTTGCCTCCTGGTAAGCAGCCATGAGCCTACTGGTGCACGTGCTGAGAATCAAACATCCCACCCCCCATAAGCAAATGGCAGCCAGAGGTCTGAGCATCTTTTGGGAGGTTGACCATATGCAATATAGCAAGTAGGGGTGATTTGCCTCTACCATGTCTTTGAAGACAAATATTGTTATCACTGTTTTGCTTTGTTCTGATTAATTGTATTGCTCTATTAAATATTCTGTTTTGATAAGTTCTATAATGTTCTGCATTTGGTTTGATTTTGCTATACCTGATTTAAAGAACAACTATTGTGAAGACAATGAGATATACTATGACACTTATTACTATTATCCAGGTAACCTGTTGTGATGCTCCCTGTACCAGTTTCACTGCACTGTCTCAATTGGCTGTTATGTCTTGTTCTGTTGTATTTCACTACTTTCAAAATAAAAAAACCTACATAACAACAAAAACAATAGTACATGAGAAAACAAGGTAACAAAATACCTCCAAAAACTCCCAACTCCACCAAAGCTGATCTGCGAGGCATGGATGAGGAGAAACTCAAAAACAAAACAAAGCAATTATATAAGGTGATTAAAAAGGAAGCAACAACAACAAAATAGATCAGTAAGGTACTGAGCAAGCTGAAGCATTATATAGCTAAACACATAATGCACTTAAAAAGAAGAAGGAGGGACATAAAGTGCTCTAAAGGATATAACTGCATGTATATTTAAGTGTGTGGGATTGATAATCATATTACTAAGTATTTGTTGGATCATTGAAATGAACTGTTTGCAGCCTCACTGTTTGAATGTTCACTTTGTATGCTTTAGTTTTGTAACTTGAACAAAAATTTCTTAGAAGAAAATATGTAATTTATCAACTAGTGATTTTTTACTATTTATTTCTTTTGAAATTCTGTATTATTTCTACCTTTTTTTCTGTTTTGCTTTTTTCCCTTTAAATAAAATGTTAAAAATATTTTTTAAATTTGTAATTAGCTATATGTTGATAGTGGAATATTGACTGTTAAAAATATGTGTTTATATTCATCACTTTATCTTTTGTACTAACAAACACCAATTTTGCAAATCAGTGAGTTTTACTGTGGTATTTCACTGTGTGTACCCATTGTGCCCCAATTGTACACACACATCTTTATTCTGCCCTCACTCTTCCCTCACCTGGTCATCTTCAGAGATCCTTGGTACCCCTTGCTCTTCTGCCTTCTTGGTTGCTAGCATTATTTTTAACAACTGTTACATCACTAGATGTATTAATAAAAATAATATTTTAACTTATCTCTCTACATTTCTTCCTACTTAATGATGAAACAGTTTCTAACAGATAACATTTTCCTCATGACTAGAGACCTTTTAAGAAGTCTTCTAAGGCAAGTTGACTGGCATCAAACTCTTACCACATGCATTTGCCTGATACAAACTTTAGAGCAGAAGACCAGAGCAGCAATTAAAACAATTGAAACTAAGAAAGCAATACAAACAGTACATGATTCAGAGTTGTTTCTTTGTGTGAATAAACAAGATTGATAAATCTTTAACTTTATCCAAAAAAGGAAAGAAAAATCTCAAATCCATGCAGTAAGCAATGAAAAGGGTGAAATCACTGCATGTTTGGGATATGAATACTTCACCCTAGAGTTACAATGTCTATGCTGCTTTAATGTCATTGCCCACTCTTTCTCAGAGTGGAAGAAGAATCACCTGACAAAGGTGCCTATGTAACTCCTCCTCCGTGGCAGGTAACCAAAGCTTATTCTTCCACATGTCTTGGGCATTGCTCTATGAATTGCTCTTTCTCTTTCCTCATTAACTGTTATTGTTTTAAGTGAATTCTCCTTATATTAGAAATAAAACTGACTAAACTCTACAGTATAGGTTAATTCATGTTGCTAGCTTTCTTCATGCTCTTTATGTTAAGTCCAATTCTCTCCTATAGTCTTTTCCTAAGGCATTCAAATATTCTTGTCACTTGGCTTTCAAGTCCAAAATGCTAGATTTTATAAAGAATTAGAAAGATTTATTCTCTTTTTAATTTTTTTTAATTTTAAAGAGAATAAAACAAAAGAGGACAGATCTAACCAGATCAGAACAGAACAATGTAAGCAACACAGCACTTCACGACAAGACAACTGGATATTAACAGTAGCTGCCATACTATCTCATTCTTTGAAAGAGTTGAGATAAAACAATTTTTTAGGAAAATGGGATAATATAGTAGCCATTGTTCATCTTTGGTTATTTGGTTCAGAATGCCTTGTAATACTTTCATTCTCTTGAGTGGTTTCATTCTATTTTGTTATGTTTGACATTATTGTGAGTAAAGCTAAAGAAAGACTTATTCTTAAATTACTCCTGAATTATTTCCAGGAATGTCTCTCCTTTTACTATGGCAATTAAAATCAGTGTAATTATGCATTTTATGGAAGACCATTCAAAGATTTTTCCTTTGTTATGCACATTCTTTATAACTTCAATATTCAAAGCTTCCACTTTAATAGCTTTAAAAATTTAGTGGCACATCCCAAACTATACTTTTTCATGTTACTGAACAACAGGCAGTACGTTATATTTATCCAATTAACAAAAGTTCAATAGTGTTGATTTTCTTAGTGACAACTAAATTAAGTTTGTCGTGTGTTCTTCTAGTGATCACTGAGAATTCTGCCCAAACAGCAAGCATGGGAAGGTAGTTACTTCTTTAGAATTAATACTATGCTTTATACTTTAAATATTATCCTTATCAGTGCATGAAAATGGGCCAGCATAAGAATAGTTGATTGTCATTTATTTTGTTGTTTGGCACTTTGCTATAGTTATAGATGACTGTTTAGCCAGTCATTCATTTATTTATGATTTAAAGAACACTTTTTAGTGTTTGTTTTCCATTTACATCTTTTGCACAATTTTATATTTTTGGCTACCTTCTTCATTAATCAAAGTTTTAATTGTGTTTTAGTGTATTCTTTCAGTTATTTTCAATGAGACTATCTTCTCTGTAAGCAAACTTCTCACTTTCCTTTATAGCTAAGAAAAACACTTAATTTCAAAATCATCTAACTTATTTTTCCACCTTATTCTTTCTGTCCTGTGGGAGATCTGTTTACTTCACAGCAATGAAGATTATTCTTTAACCCATTAGTTTTATTCTAAACATTTTATTGGTTGCTATTTCAAACTCAGGCAATGATAGATTTGAAACTGATTTTTGTGTGTGTGTTAAAATAAAGTGAGGACATAGTGGGAATGAGGTAATTTTTCTTGAGTGTGGAAAACCATTTAGCCTAACTAAATTCATGGAACAAAACCCTTTTTTATCTAATTGTTTCTATTATCACACTTAAATTAGGGATTTCTGTGTACACTTCTTCACTCTTTATTTTATTCTACTGGTCAGTTCCCTGTTTTGCAGTTTTAAATGATGAATTAGCAAACCTATAGAAGATTATGCATTTTCTTTTCAATCAAACTGCTACATTTTAACATAATATTAAATATATATTTTATACTTATAATTGAAAAAATTATTATTAAAATTGATTTTTAAATATTTAGATGAAATTCTAATCTTATAAAAGTGAAATAAACTTTTAAAATTTTTTCTTCTTGTTCAAAGTTTTTGTGGGGATGTTTGCAACTTTGTTCTCTGCATCATCAGACAATCTCAGAAGATACTGTTCTAGTCTCATGGTTCTACAGTATTTCTTTTTTACCTTGTTATTCTAGTGAAGCTCTCGTCTAAGAGTTGAATTGGAGTGGCTGTAGCTGGAACACACACTTTTTGGCAACCTTAATAAGAAAATTTCAGAAATTTATCCTTGTGATAACTTTTGCTTCTGTAGGCAATTTCTTAATTGTTCATAATATTTACTGTGATGAAAGCTATTTTTATGCCAAATTTTCAAAGAAGTCTAAATATAGTATGATGGCCATGACATTTTAATATTATTTCTTCTATGAATAAAAGAAATTGCCTTAATTTCAAGATCTTAAATTATGCCAAATTATAATGTATTAATTTTATTCTGTTAGATTTCATTTACTTGTATGTCTTTGAGAAAAATTAGTTTTTATTTTTCACTTCTTCCCAGCTTCACTGAGATATGGTTGATAAAATTTTATATATTCCAGGCAAACATGTTTTCCTACAGCATAGCCCTGTGAGGTGGTTCAGAGCTCATGACCTCAGTCTTTCTCATATTTTCCTTGCAGTATAACTGGTAGTTGTTCACTGAAATCCCAGAAATTTGGAAAACAAATATACTCAGCAATTGTTTTTCACATATAATTTGCAAGTAGCCAGTGAGAGAGTGATTAATTTCTCCTTGATGCTCTTTGGCTGGTGCCCTATAACCTGTCTCAGGGAGAAGTATTTACATTTCCTCATAATAACATCAAATGTCCTTGGCTTTGCTCTTTTTAAGTCTAAAGAACTCTAAGATGCCACCACAATGCCTGAACCTTCCTAGCTTTTATTAATAGTGTTTTATTAAATTAAATTACATAACTGTAGCAAATAGTGTAATTTGGGTTTAAATTATTAAAAAAAGTTTCTACAGAATTTTTTGGCCATATCTGAAATTCAGTTTTTCACAGCAAAGAGTGCTTTGGGACCATAATCCCTGTGAAATTTGGATGCCCATTGCATATGTAGAAAATATGAATTAATTACTAAAATTAAGCTAATTAGCATATTTGCAATTTCTTGTAGTTACTGGGTGGTGTGCGTGTGTGTGTGTTCCTTTTTAGCAGATTTCAAATATATTTTTAACATTATACTCACCAAGCTGTATATTAGGTTGCCAGTACTAGCTATTTGTATAACTGTAAGTATCTTCTCTTTGACCAGCATGTCCTCATTTCTAACATTACTCAGTCCCTGATAGCTTAACGTGTACTTCCTACTTCTTAGTTCACAAATTATGCCACAAATTACAGAAATTTATTCTTTCGAGACTTACTAATATTCCTTTTGAGATGCATGGATCTTTTAAAAATTTTTATTAATTTATTAAGTGACAAAGCTACTTCCATATTTTAGTTTTTGGACATAATGCTGACCATGTAAAATATATTTGTGAGTTTTCTCTTCAGTTCAAAATTTTGGAAAACTTTGCAAAATATTAGTAATCATTATTTCTTTTTTAAAATTTAATGAAAAAAAGCAAAACATGAAAAAGGTATAACAGTACAGAATTAAAAAAATAAACAGTAAGAAATCACTAATTGATAAATTACATATTGTATTCTCAGGTATAGTTGTTCAAGTTACAAAATTAAAGCATAAAAAGTGAACATTCAAACAGTGAGGCTGCAACAGTTCTGTAAACAAAAACTCAGCAACATGGTTATGAATCCTACACACTTATACATGAAGTTATGTCCTTTAAAACACTTTCTTTTCCTCCTTTTGCTTTTTAAGTCCATTATCTGTTTACTTATGTCATGTTTCAGCTTGCTCAGCTCTTTCTAATCTGTTTCATTGTTGTTATTTACTTTTTAATCAACTTGTATAATTTGGTTGCTTTGTTTTTGTGTTTCTCTTAATCCATTTCCTATGGAACAGCTTTGGAGGAGTTGGAAATTTTTGGAGGTATTTTGTTGCTTTGTTATCTCTCTTTTTACAATTATTATTATTATTATTATTTTGAACATAGTAAAATACAGTGGAACAAAACAGAACAAAGCCAATTGAGACAATGTAGTGAAATTAGTACAAAACTTCACAGCAGTTTACCAGGATAACAGTAATACATGCAATAGTATATCTCGTTTTCTTCACAATAGTTGTTCTTTCAATCAGGTACAACAAAATGGAAGGAAATACCAAACTTATAAAAACAGAATATTGAATAGAGCAATACCATTGATCAGAACAGAGCAAAACAGTGATAAAGATATTTGCCTTCTAAGAGATGGTTGAAGGAAACCCCCATGTTTGTGATATTGCATATGCTGATCCTCTGATCTTCGGCTCCCACTTGCTAACAGAGGAGGGAGATGGATGTTTGATTCTTCACCCGTGCACTGGAAGGCTCAAAGCCACGTATGAGAGTGGTGGGCTGGCTGCTTGTTTTCCCAGAGTCCCAAGTTCCAACATAGCAAGAGCTCAGGAAATGCCTATGGTTCTCACTCTGGCGTAGCTGCAACTTGCCATGCCCCAGCCAGTTACTAGAGCGATGAGCTGGCTGCTTGTTTTCCCAGCGCCTCAAGTTCCAACATGGTGTGGAGCTCAGGAAATGCCGATGGTTCTCGCTCTGGTGTGGCTGCAGCTTGCCAGGCCCCAGCCACTTACTAGAGAGGTGAGCTGGCTGCTCATTATTTCTTAAAGATTTGTGGAACTCACTTAGTAAGCCATTTGGTCCTGGGATTTTTCATTCTGAGAAAATTTTGGTTACTGATTCTATTGCTTCATCTGTTATACATGTATTCAGATTTTCTGCTTTTGATGACTTAATCTTGCTAAATTGATGAGTCTAGTAATTTGTTCTTTACAGATTATCTAATCTGTATAAAATTATTCAAAGTAGTCTTTTGTAAGTAACAGTATCTATGCTGTATTACATTTTATACTTTTGCTTTCTTGTAATTTTTAAATTATTATTAATACATGTTTGCCATACATGATGATTACATTCATGGTGGGAATTTGGTGTGTGTACACACATCCTAATTGCATTCACTTTTTTTGCTTTCACATTTTGTATTTAAAATTTTAGTATCCTCTCTTTCTTTGAAGTTTTCTGCATAAAATCTATTCTTTAAACACATCTACCTTTCATTTATCATTTTAATTGTGTATATTTTTCACATAATATATTTCTGCCCTGATATTTATTTCCTTTTGCCAATTTCATAATTATATTGTTGCTTTTCCTAGCTCCTAGAAGTATAGTATTCTATGGAACTTTTCTCTTATCCTCAAAGTGTTCTTATTATAAGATTTCTAATTGAAGAAATGTTATTGTTTATCTTGCTACATGCTATCTTTATATATTAGTATCAAGATACATTTTTCTATTATTCTCATGTGATGAACATGTTAAATTTTATATGGTTGTGAAATTTCCATTTTTCCTTTTAGTATTTATCTTTCCATGCCTAATATATGGCTAGAAAGATTATTTCAGTTTTCTTAAGCTGGTGAAGGTATATTTTCTGACCTAAGAAACATTAAGAGTGTACACATGCCTGTATGAAGTTTGACAGATAATCCAATAACATTAATTTATTGGAACATACATAGGAAAAGAAGACTATTGAAGTAATAACTTTTATTCTTGCTTCCATGCCTTGCATCCTAAGGTTCTAATAACAAAATTTAATTTTAGCTCCATCCCTTCTTGGAAAAATCCCAACTTGAAAGAAGTAACAATAAACAGAAAATTGTCAGTGAGAAACTTTCAACAACCAAGCTTAACACCTTTAATTACCAGTCTTTGCTGAATGGTACTAAAGCTCAAGTGAAAGTTGGAGAGTTCATCTTGGAATCACACAAGGCTCCTCATTTATCTTTCAATGATAAACTGAAGATATGGGGTGAACACTATAATGAGGTAAGCCTTTTATAAGTATGCCCTGTGTTGATTATCCTCAGAAGAAAATGTGTAAAAAGCACAAAATTTAGGCAATACTTTGAAGTCAATGAGATTGATACCATCTTATTTGTTTTTTCCTGTAATGTTTGAACATCTGATTTGAATCAGAAATTAATTTTGAGTAATGGAGCATATTGCCTCTATTTACCATGATCAAATAATTGCCTACATGTTTAGAAAAATCAACTCAAGCCATATTTTAGGTCAGAAAGATGATAGAGTTTATGTCATTGGTACTGAGGATGACTGACTTATGTGATACATACAAGATGAATATTTGGGGATAAATATCATCAAATTGGAGACAGTATTTACCATTGCCACTAATGAATATAGATATTTACTTCTTTTAATCTTCTTTAATACTTCTATTTGAAGAACAATTTTAAGCACAATTTTATTACCCCTTAGCTAAGATGTTACATTCAGTTCTCCTGAATTATCCTACCAATCTGTTGCTCCTGAATCTTGTTTATGAAGCAGATTTCCTTTCTCCTGTCTCTTGCACAGACTCCCTACTGTTTGCAACCCAAGTTGCCCACGTGGATTCAGAAAAACTACTGTGGAAGGAAAATCATCCTGTTGCTTTGATTGCATTCAATTTCGTGATAGGGAAATTGCAAATTAAAACAGGCAAAAGTTTCTGAAACTTATTTTGAATGTGGAGATAACACAATGTAACATGGCTCCGTAATGCCTCAGAATATACTTACATACTTAACTTCCAATATTCTGATTTTTTTATTTCCATTTATTTATTTATTTATTTAAGTTTTTTTTATATGTAATGTTACTCATTCTGGCTTCTAACTCCTGGGATCAACTCATTTTTCTGCCTCAGCCTTCTTTGTAGCTGGGAACATAAGTGTGCATCATCATGTGTGGCTCACCTCTGGTTTCAGCCTATCCTTATTGAATTCTAGGCTCTTACTACCTGTACTTTTTACCAGATGATTTACTGTTGCTACTGTTACTATACCTATCAGTTACAAAGACCTCCTTAGATAGTGAAATCTGTGATGTGTAATATAAAAACATTATCTTATTATGATAAAAATGATACTTCAAGAAATATTAAAATAATTAATGTCATCAGAATTTCTCTTAAGAACATTATCTTATACACAGGTACATCATTACTCTTCTGGTAGCCTAAGATCACAATGCTTCAGGTACTTTTCCCAGTTCAGTAAATTATCTTCATAAGCTTCTTCACAGCCAAACTTAGGCCAATATGTAACCCAATATTTAGTAATTTCAAAAGTGATGTGAGAAAGTTCTTCTTTCAACAAATACTTTATAGCCCAGTGTTACTCTCAGTTGTCTCTTCTCAAATAAAAGGTTTTGCAGTATTTTTGGAAAATCAGCAAACCTCATGTACATGTCATAACTGTAAGTTAATGAACTATTCCAAGTATCTACTGTGTGAGTTTTGCCAACACAAATTCTCCAAGCTGCTTGTTTGAATTCCATAACAAGTTTCAATTCTGTGTTTACAATGAATACATGTATTAATTGTATAGTTGTTTTTGTGGAGTTTAGTGGTGTCTTCTATGTAGAATATCATGTCATCTAAGAGTAATGATAATTTAACTTCTTCCTTTTCTATCCTTAACCATTTCATTTCTCTCTCTTCTCTAATTGTTCTGACTAATATTTCAATAACTATATGGCATAGGAATTGTGACCATGAGAATTTGTTTCTTGTTCCTGTTTTTAGAGTGAAACCTTCAAGGTTTTATCCATTTAGTATGATACTGGCTTCTGGTTTATCTTAGCTGACTTTTATCAGATTGAAATAAAGATCATATACCTCAGTTTTATGTAGATTTTTTTTATCATGAATAAGCATTAGGCTTTGTAAAAAGTTATTTTTTCTTGTGATGAGATGACCATGTGATTTATGTTTTTGGCTCTGTTCACATGGTGTATTATATTTATTGATTTATGTATGTTGGACACTTCTTAATTTCCTCAATTTGAGACCATACTTGTAAGTGAAATCACACTTATAAATCTCATATTATCTCCCTTATGTGAGAAATGAAAAGATTAATAAGAATCACAATGTATAATAGAAATTGTGAAATGAGAACAAATTGTTCAAAAGCATAAAGGAACTAGAATGGATGAAAGGAAACAACATGATATACTGCATACTGCATGTGAAAAAATGATAAACTCAAATGAAGCGATTACTATTTCACTTTAAGCAATAAAGTATATGATTTATATATCACCAATGGTCAGGGAAAAGGAAAAGCTTTGGAAGAAACACTCCAGTTTGGAAGAAGTTGTTTAGAGCACAGTGAGTTGGGTACTTACTAGAGGAAAAAAGGGGATTTCAAGGGTATTGTTACCTGCCATTAGCTTCCTATCATTATTGATAGGTTTATTTGAACACTGACCAAATTTCATTTTAATAATCTGTTGCATGATTTCATTGTTTCACTTTTATGGAACTCAGAATTCTTTTTTTTTCTTTTGGAAACTTCAGTACATATGTGCCTATTATAATCCACAGCTTTCCAGTTTTTGAGACATGATGCACAAGACCCACAATTAAGTGGAGGCTAGGTGTAACTTTCATTATATCAGAGATTCAGTCCATGGTTGGTTGCATCCAAGGCAGAAACATGATGGCAGAAAGGTTTGAGCATAGACAAACTGATCACATCATTATTGCTGAAAAGCAGAATATCAGGGATGAGAAAAACATAGGAAATTAGTATTAAAAAATGGATTCATTGCCATCACCATTAGTTGACCATATGGCTTCAGACCCTTTGAGTATGCTTTTATCTACAACTTTGCAGAGGTTTGGAGAAGAGGGTTAAAGAAACAGTAGGATGTTGTTAGCAAGCCTAATAGGTAAGTTCTGGTTAGAGGTTGGAACAGAATGCTGAAAAGAATATAGATTGCAAGGCCAGACTCATAAGAATTCAGATACAAACTCCACTGAAAAATGGACTAGGGGCTACGCATGTTACATTCTACCTAATGATTTGTGTATATTGTGTGCATGGCCTGTGACTTTGCAGAAATCTGAGTTTAAGGGCTATAAACAAATTGACCTGGAAGGGGAATGTCAAGGCAGGAACTCATCCACACTGTCACATCGAACTGCTGACTAAATTTAGATAGATTTACAATGGGAATGATAAATGAAAACATAACAACATTGGAAAATGTTAAATTTAGGTCCAAAATAAACCATGGGTAAATTTGAAGTAAGGGGAGATTTATTGTGAAAGAAATTAATAGACATAAGTGTAGGCTAGGATTTCCTGAACAGAAGAACTCTAAGAACATAGAAAAAACTCAAAAAAATGGAATTAGATCACATGAAAAAGCTTATGTGTGGCAAGTTAACAACCTGTAATACTAAACGTCTTTTTACAGAATGAGTAAGCAAGAAGCTGCTTTTCTGCTACAAGATTAATAATGAATATATATATAAAGAACTATAAAAAGTAGCACCCACAAATGAATGATCCAGTCACAAAATGTGCCAAACATCTGAGTAGACACTTGTGAAAAAATTACAAATTTGTGGTAAGTTTACAAAAAATTAACTTATTTAGTGATTATGAAATTCAAAAACAGTCTTAGATTCCATAGCAACTGAGTCAGAATGAGTATGAGGTAAACCCAATGAGTGATTGCTTACCAGGTGTAGAGAAAGGGCAACTCCTCTGCATTGTTGGTGGGAATGTAAACCAAGGCATCCACTGTGGAGACTGGTATAGAGATTCCTGAGTAAATTAAAACTAATAATTAGAATTTTCTCAGGTATTCTTATCTTGAATGTATTCTCAAAAAGTAAAGACATACTCCTTAAGTGATATATTAATGATTGTGTTTCTTCCAGCTCAATTTACAAAATCTGGAAATGTTTAGATGCCCACTAATAGATGTGTGTACAAACTAATTATGGTATGTACATACAATTTATTATTAGTCAATCAGAAATAAGAATTAAATTATGTTATTTGCAGAAAAAATGGATGAGATATGATAATGTTATATGAAATAATGCAGACACAAAATGTTATATATTGCATGGCTTCTCTAACAAGAGAAATAAAAATAAAATAAAAGATAGTAGGAAACACAATCACAAAATTTTTCATTTGAAAAGTGTACCAGAGGCAGGAGTTGCAGTACTAAGAGGGGAAAAGAGGATGAAAACAATAAAGAAATGTTATGTACATGTAACTTTCTAAAATGAGTATAACTGTTATAAATTGCAAATATGCATTGATTAAAAAGAAAGAATACAAATACTTTGTACTGCAATAGGCAGAATGATGACTTGAAGTATCTCAGGATTCAGCAAACCTCCATTCACAGCAGGCTAACAGCCCAAAAGTGCCAAATTATCCTCTGTGAAGAGAGCCACTGGATCTCCTGTTCAAGAAAGGCAGCATAAAAGATTGGTCTCCTAACATCCTTTACTTTGCACTTTCAACTTTCTTCATTTATTCAGAGTTCCAGGAGGCATGCCTAATCCTCCAGCTGCCATGCAGGTGATACAGGTTTCAAAGGAGAGATGAATACAAGAGTTGCCAAGGAACTTACTCTTCAAAGAACAGCCTGTGAGGTCAGGCACTGTATCACTGACAAATGGTTGCATGAAGCTGCAGGAATGAATTTAAAACAGTAGTGAACCTCTTAGCAAGTTGAAGAGGCCAAAACATGGATCACCTGGTGAGGAAAGATGTTGGGATTTAGTGGTGCCAACTCAAAAGGCCATATAGGTACATACTTGGTTCTTTATCACTGGTGAACATTTTAGAGCTTTCAATGATAACAGAAAGCCTGCTTCAGCACTCCTGTTACAGGTTTGTAGCTCTCTATTAAGCCATCGAGGAGAGGTCTTCTCCCTGAATCTACTCTGGAAGTTATTCCTCATCACCATGTTACTTGGATAATAAGCATGAATCAGAGTACATACCATTTGTTCTGATGGTTTTCAGATTTGTTGTGGTCTCATCCTTTTCTATCTCCTTATTTTTTCCTTTGAGAAAGTGGAATGTTTATTTTACCCTGTACGATATATTGGGAATACTTAATACTGTATATTGGGAATACTTAACCTTATTTGTTAAAAAATTTTCCATGCTTTGCAGATAAGTTTGCCTTGATTTTAGGGGGAGAATTTGAGTACATACCAATTGTTGAAATTTTGGGCAACAATAGTACATTGGTTGTATCCAGGATTGTTGTATCATGGTAGGTAGAGTTGTGACCTTGTGTATACTTGAAGATTAAATATGGTTAACAGAGATGTGTTTGAGTGTGAAGTTGACAAGGGTTGGAAAGAACTAGGTAACTTCAACCTGTTCAGGATGAGAGGCACCCAGATTAGTAAACTGCACTTCTGAGCATGTCTGGATGAGTCATAGAGATATGTCCTTGAGTATTAAATCTTGTTCGTTGGCACCTTCTGCATCACTGTGGTTCCTCTGCTTTGCTTAACTGCAACTATCAAGTCAAAAAGTCTGCTTCAGGCTGCCCTTCTGCCATATTTTGTCTTCAGTTCAGTTAAATGTGGACTGTAACCTCGGAATATGTGGTGCAAACTAATATATTCTTCCTTTCACTTGCATATGTCATGTATCTGGTCATGGTAATAAGAAAGATGAACAACACACATGTGTTAAAGTGGATATATAAAAAGTCAAATAATAGGGTGAGTAATGACCAATCTTAGATATGTTTGACAAGGACCACAATGAAGTCATTTTTCCTAATTATCAACTGATACACACACTTCAATGTAAGGTTTATAAAGAATATGTAAATAAGAATAAAAATCCATACAATTAGGAAAATTTGGCAGAATATACACACATAGTGAAATGTGTAACCCTTTTTCTAATCATTAACATCTCCTAAGCCAGCCATGGTGGTGCATATCTGTAATCCCAGCATTCACTGTGAGTTCAAGGCCAGCCTGGAATACAAAGTGAGTTCAAGGCCAGACTGAACTATATAGTGAAACCCTGTCTCAAAAAGACAAAACTACAACAACAACAATAGCAAAATCTCCTGTATGTTTCTTTCACAGAAAATGATGTCAAAGCTCAAAAGTTATAATTTAAATTTTCCTGTGTTTCTTTTGAAATATATTCCAAATATTTACTTCTACATATCTTTTCCTTTCATGAATTTATGTGAAAAAGTAACAGTTTGAACAAAGATAATTGCAAAAAATACAGGAAGATAAGTGCCCAATTACTTTACATTTGAGCAGATTGTTAACTGACATTTCAGAACAGAATAAAACAATTGCAAATTAGTACTTTTTCTCATAAGGAAATTTATTTCTTTAATTGGTATATTTTAAAGTCAAATAATGATATACTTCTCACAGATACTTTTTAAACATTAGAAATATTTCTCTTGATGGACTCCCACATTTAAAACTTTGACTATCAGAATCTTTCATATATCCATTTGCAATCAAATAATTTTTCATGAACTCTGTACTTTTTATTCTACATCAGTTGCCAAATTCTTGATTCTTGACTTCTTTAATCGTTCAATTAAAATTACTATTTGTATTGCATATGTATTGCCATGTATAATCAGTTACTTCCTCTGATCAAGAAATTCATTTGTTTAATCATCTTCTTCCAATGGAATAATTCTTTTTCTTCAACTTGGCTTGGAATCTTCAAAATTGAAACACAGTTTAAGATACACTGTTTTTACACATACACTTAGGAATGTCCTGATATAACACAATAAGCCCATTCTCTTTCAGATATGGATCAATGTATCAAGTGTTCAGAAGACCAGTATCCAAATATTCTAAGGAATTAGTGTATCTCCAAAACTATGACATTTTTGTCCTATGAAGATGTGCTGAGAGCTGCTTTGGAACCTATAGCCATTAATTCGTCTGTTTTCATGGCTATGATTTTAGGACTTTTTATCCAATACCGAGATACACCCATCATGAGAGCAAACAAAAGGAATCTCAGTTATATTCTCCTCATTTCCTTAATCCTCTGCTTCTTTTGCTCACTGATGTTTATTGTTCAGCCCACTCCACTTACTTGCATTCTGAGACAAACATTCTTTGGAGTTGTATTTTCCATAGCTGTGTCTGCAATTTTAGCAAAGACTTTCATTGTGGTTGTGGCCTTCAAATCTATCAAACCAGGACAACTCAACACAAATGTGAATGGTAACCCAATTTTCAAATGTTATAGTCTGCACTTGCTCATTCATTCATGTGTGCATTTACACAGTCTGGCTGATAACCTCTCCTCCCTTTCCAGATACTGACATATAATCAGAGTTTGGCTAAATCATACTTCAGTTTAAAGAGGGGTCTACTGTTGCCTTGTACTGTGTTCTGGGCTATTTAGGATTTCTGGCATTTCTGAGCTTGGTTCTTGCTTTTCTGGCCAGGAGACTACCAGACAGATTCAATGAGGCCAAAATGATCACATTTAGCATGCTGGTCTTCTGTAGTGTGTGGGTTACATTTATATCTTCCTACCTGAGCAGTAAAAGAAAAACCATGGTGGCTTTGGAAATTTTTGCAATCCTGTCTTTCAGTGCTGAATTATTAGGTTGTATATTTCTTCCCAAGTGTTACATGATTCTTCTGAGATCAGATAACAGTTCAAGGGAAAACTTACACGAACTATTTGCTTTTATTAGAAAAGGAATTAAAATTCATGTGATAGGATTGATGTGAAATAAAACAAAAACATAGAAATAATCTAATTTATGGCATTTCAGAAATTTTTCTTCAAATTGTGACCTTGTCATGTTTAGTAGGCACTAGTTACAGTCAACAGAAATGGAGTCAGATGTTCAAAGCTAATGTTGACTGACTTGATTTTCATTGTCTGTTAACATTTTCTTGAATCACAGATTTCTTTTATTTAAACAACCTGTAACAAAGGATAATATAGAGATTTAAAATGTTTTATTTCAGCATTTCATGAGTGCTCATACATGCGCTTCCCTTCTGTCTAACTGTTATGCCTGTCTTTTTGTATAATAGAAATCAATTTTCTAAAACTTCTGTAGTTATCCTAAATATGGGAGGGGGACACCTTAGACCTAAACCATAACTATTTGGTGAAGCATTCCTACATTAAATTCCTTTTATGTCATTGTCAAAGATTTTGTGTGGATACATGAGTTGTCTGGGTATTTTTCATTGATCTCCATCTATGTCTCTGCCAATGCCATGTCTTGAATATAGTATCTGTGTAATATCTCAAAACCCTTTAAGCAGACTTTTCTGGTTTTCAAAATTGTTTTAGCTACTAACACACAAATTTTGGTATAAACTTGCTTGTGTTCAAAATGCCTGCCTAGTCCTTTGTATGAATTGCTTTGGGTCTGACAATTTAAATAAAGTTTCGAGGAAACTGACATCAATACTTTGTTGTGATCCAAGCCATAATGTGATAATGTTTCTCCATTTATCCAGATCTTCAGTTTACTTGCATTGCAAAAACGACAGCATGCAACTCCAATAGATGTACATTTAAATAATTAAAACTGAAGCTTTTGGAGACACTACAAGGTGAGGTGGCTGTGAGCAGGATTTAAATTTTACTAATTGGCTTTCTATGTTTATCTGTGAGTCTGTCCTAGGCCTTGGCCCCTTGCCTGGCGACGGGACCTGATTCACAGTAAGAGAATCTATATGAATCACTGATCATGGCTGAGATTTGTAGTAATCTATGAGGCCAGAGACATGGTATTAAGCTATATTTTTGTGTCTACAAGTTCACTGCTAATGAACTGCAAGTAATATTTGGGTCAAAAATATATATGCTGACATATGTTATCAGCTTCTCCCTGTGAGACCTGAGCACTAAAATATATGGAGTACAGTGAAGGAATAGAATTTATGAAAAGTATGTCCAAATGATTGGCATAAATTCAATATTTTGAAAGGAATTCATCAACATGAGGAAGTGATTATATATATATATAAATATGAAAATAAATAATAGCAAACTAAAATGTATTATAAATAGATGTACTATGAAGCAATCAGTACATGGCTGGTAAACATACCCCATCATACAGTAGGCTTTTAAAAAGTAGCCACATTTATTTTATTATCTATGATGTGTGAAACATAAATAGCATGCACAAATCACTGAGAATTGGCATTACATAATATCCCATTTTTCCACCTTGCTTCATAATTATCAGTCCATGTGAATTCTACTGTGTATATTTTCCTAAGGATATTGTTCTCCCTGAAATTCTCTAAAATGATACTTTAGCTTAAAGTTCAAATCAATAATTCCCTTGATGTGTGTTTAAAATTGTATTCCTTCTCCAAATAATAAGTATATGATTGAGTTTTGTGTTGTTTCTAATGTATATATACTATATTGCATGAAGTCTTTTGTGATTTTTTTAATCTCCTAAGAAAAGAAGAATATTAATTAACATATATGTCACTTTGATTATCTCATGGTACCCAGCTATCTAGATGTGTCTTTATTGCCATTTCAGTATGAGATTTCCACTTGAATTAATAGACTCAGAAAATCAGATTGTTTTGCCCAGTGTTAGTGGGCTCCATTGAATTTATGGAGGGCAATGATAGAAAAGAAGGTGAAGGAAATCTAAGCTTTTTTTCTGCTTACTGATATCCTCAGATATGGGACAACATAGTCCTCCTTCCCTTATTGTCCTCTACACCATCAGATACCCTAACTCTCAGGTCTTTCCACTCAGACGGAATTCTACCCATAACTTTACTGGGCATCTGGTTTGCAAATAGTAGATTATGGGACTGCTCAAAATCTACTCACTGTGTGATCCAATTCCTCAAAGAAAATCTGCTTTATCAATTGACTTTTCTCTTTCTCTTTCTCCTCCTCTTTCTTTCTCTTTCTCTCTTTCACTTTTCTCTCTCTCTGCCACTCTCACTCTCTTCCTTTTATCTTTCTCTCTCCTTCCTCATCTACCTCCCTCTCTTCTTCCTACCTTCCTGCCAGAGTCCAGCTGCGGCAGGGCTCAGGGGCCCCAAAGGTGGTTAGGGAGTCGGCGAGTGAGAGACAGAAGACACTGCACACCAGTATGTGAGTGAATCTGAATCTATTTTATTTTGCAGAAGCGGGAGTACTTATTTGCTAACTTTGGCAGTAACTTAAACCCCAAGCAGCGAAGCATCCCAGGCTTAGAGCCAAACAGTGATGATCTTAAACAATATGTGTTAATTAATTTTTTCACCTTAGTTAAACTTTAATCTTGTTACTTAGAAATTTATACTTAATTATCTTGCAAAAGCAAACATGCTATACCCTAGCCCCAATACTTCCTGTTCTGTTTATATTGATTCTCTTTGTGGATAGGTATAAAAAATGATTTTATTGTTTCTTAGATGTTTCTTGCTTGAGCAAACTCTGTACAGCTTTTGCCAGTTTTCTTTAGGCAATCTAATTCCCGTTCATATCTATTTATACTATTTTTATAAAGTTCTTTAAAGCTCTTATTCTTTTCTTAGTTGGCCAGATTTTCTGTCTTTCTTTTTAACATAGTTATGTAATGTTTTTTATCCTCTGTTGATCTAATACAATAGGGTGGCCCATTCCTAGCTAACCTTCCCATGAAATTTAATTGATTATATTTGGCCCATTTTCCTTTGACATTAACTATTCTTTGCCCATACTCATTATAAATCCCTGTGCAAGGCAGAGGGGGTTCAGGCACTTGAGGTAAAGGTTTCTTGGGTTGAGGGAGATACCAGATATGTCATTTATTATATAAGCAGGCCCTATATCTGTCATAATAGTTGGTACTGGTTTTCTTTTCTTGGGGGCTTTAGTTTGTAATTTCTGATAGAGAAACTTCCCTGGATCAAGGGTAGTTGTCTCATGGGAATTTTGTAAATCTTTCTCCATGAGCTCTCTCATTTGAAGCTTTTGTATAAACTCTCTCATACTACTCACAGAAGGTAAAATTTCACGATTAGCTTTCACAAAGGGGTTATCTAGATGGGGTCTAGTAACTCCTCTGGAGTTTCTATTTTCGATTTCATATTGAGTATTACATGGAAATATATATATGGGAATTAAACAAATTACAATTATCAGTACAAGACATCCCAAGATCCCTGCACCCCATTCCCACATGCAGTGTCCTTTTCCTGGAGAAGCGATTCCTTGACGCGCTCTCCTCCACCCATGGACCTTGTCGCAAGGTGTGGATGGACTAGAACATGGCATGGATGGAAAAGGGAGCCGCACCTTCCCTCTTTCTCCTCTTTCTTTATCCCTCACTTTTTTCTCTCACATCTCTTCTCTTCTTTAGTCCTTTCCATTTCTGTCCTATTCTCACCTCTTCTCTCCTTTCCTCTCTTGATTTTAGACATGGTGATCTTTGTTACACAATCTCATCTTAAACTCTTGCAATCAAGTTATTCTACTTTCTAAGTCTCAGCCCAATGTCAGTGCTACAGGGCTTGACTGCTCTGCTTGAGATTAGCCAAGTGATTTCCAGGTTTAAAAAAGATTTTTCAATGATTGCTAAGAAGGTTATTTACTGCTAAGAAGATAGATATTACAGAAAGAGAGACGAAGATAGGCAGACAGTGAGAGAGAGAGACTTTCTGGCCTACTTGAGATATGGGAAAGAATTATGAAATATGTTTGATCCACTTTAATAGACACATGGAGCTGAGAATTATCACCATGTAATGATTATCTATGGTCCTTTATGAGTCTGCTTCTGGGATATAGAGAATTGAATGAGGAACCAATAGTCATTTTCTTCAGGTTAGACATTTTCTCATGAGTGAAAAAATAATAAATCAAATAATTACATGAACTACATTATATATTAGGAGATAATAACTGATATGGAAAGAAAAATGAAACAGAAAATAAGATAATAAATTCTAAGATGCTGGGAAATGAAACTTTGAATACCCAAGAAAGGAATCAGTGAGTATCACTGAATGTAGAGCTCTGCATTGGAGAACGAGATCTCCTTTCCCACAAGATCACCAGAGTCTCGAGTGTAAGATGGGTCCACTGTCCTCACACTGCTTTTTTGTGCTGCAGTGCAGACCAGTGTGTGGGTACAAGAACATGGAAATCTAAACTGCACAGACCCATGTAACTTACCAGATCTAATAATGTTTTTGATTCCACATAATTTTGAATCTAATGACTTGTTCATTGAGTTACTAAATACTTATTGAGTTAGTACCATGCCCAGTGAATATGTTAAGAACTATGAAGCTGACCAAACCAGAACTAGTTAGAGGAGGCTAAATAGCTAATGCTGACCTATAATTAATAGGTACACTAAGTTTTATTTCTGTAATCATTTTTACTTCTTCTGGCTCTAGCATGCTGTCCCATCATTTGTTCTTAAATGCTTGAATTCAATATGTTTATACTGAAGTAACTTGACCTTCTGTATGCTAACACTGAAAAAAAATATGAACATTCAAGACAGTTTTCGTTGTACTCTATCTTTTATGTCAGAGGTTCCATTAAGAATAAACTCTATATTATTTTTCTGTTGGAAAATAATGTCAACATGGTGAAAATACATTTTTGTGTGTGATAGGGGAACAAGTGTGCTAATGTCAGGATTTTTCTATTAGCATGAATTTGTGCAACTGTGCTCAATTTTTCCAAGCTGAGGTTTTTATCAGTGTTGTGTTTGACAATTTCTGTTTAATTCAAGTAATAATGTATTGTTAATTAGTGTAACTAATATGGAAAGGAAAAACAGTGTTTCCAATATGTGGTTCTGGGAGTTAAATTCAACACTACTCCTAATTATTTGATCATTGTGAATGGCTATACGTGCCTCCAGTGATACTCCATTTTCAAAATACTAAAGGTGCATTCTTTCACAGCATCTCCAAGGACTGCCTCCATGGGTAACAAAACTTTATTTAACATACCAACATTTGGAGTACATGCACACCAATGATAGAAAATAAATTACAGTTCTAAAACATTTTAGTATGTGTGGAATACAATAAGAAAATATAAGAAATTTTCCAATCTATGTAAATAATGAAAAAATATCCCTTTAGGATCAAGAATAGTTTTTAACCTATGAATTGGCAGAATCATCAAAAGTGGAAATTAAAAAGTCATATGGATCATACTTTTCCCTTTCTGCATTTGTGAACTTAACACAACTGAGGTCAGAATAATATTAATCTTGATTATCTTGAAGAAGGGAGCTCTTATATATTTAACATTCCAGTGAAGCCATACTCTCTAATTGCTTCTTTTGACATTTAAATCCATTTCTCCTAAAATAGACAGCCACACAAACCTGAACTTTCAAAGAGGGCAGCAGAGTAGAATTAAAGACCCTACATGGTCTGAATCTTCAGAAGCTGTGGAGGTTGTATGGCACTGAGCCTGCTGAGGACAGTATGTGACACATGTTTGTAGTTATAATTGTGAGACAACAAACCCAAAGCCACATCTTGAGGATATCTAAGAGAAGGGTAAAGACAAAACATGAAATTCTCATTCCAGAGTCATAAATACAAGCACTGTGTACTATTCCATGTTAAGGGTAATAAGGATTTGGATTCTGAGGCTTTTTTAGAGGGACATATGTGTGAGTAGTGATTAAAAAAAAAGCAGAATAGGAAAAGTACAGTAGAATGCATATCATGAAGGAAAAACTGGAGGTGAGTGACCTTGAAGAAATGAGACCTTTTTTCAAACAAAATAAAACAGATTTTGGTCTCTTATACTTCCTGATGGCTAATCTGTTGTGTTGATGCTTACTATTTTATCATTTCCTCATTTTGTTGTTTTCTGGAGTGAAGAGAAGTGACATGTTGCTAGTTGCCATCCTTTCTATATCTTATTCAACAATGGAAATCTAGAGCTCAGTGCACAGCCACAGAATAATTTCATATTCTAAATCTTTCATAGTTCGACTTTATAAAGAGTAGCATTGCCTTGATACTAAAGCCTGATAAATGTAAATAAGAACAACAGAAAATAAGCTACAGTGCAGCATCCTTAATGATTTCATTATGAACATCAATGAAATTTGTAATCACATGAATATGTATCATTAAGTCACTGTGAAAATGTAATATAGCCTTGTTTTCCAGAGTCAAATTTTCACTGGGCAAGAACTGAATCTTTATGTTCTATTCTTGCCATCAGCCAGAATATAAAATAGCTATAGTCATTTACACTGTAAGGAAAGCTAAAGGGTTCTAAAAATGGAATTACCTACTGGGACAACCACTGGGACCCAGGAACTCCATTCAGCAGAAAACATGAGGCCATGGTGGACCAAGACCCCTCCTGCAACTCCCATCATCCTAGAAGACCACCTGGAAGGATCCACGAACTCCACCAGCAGCATGAAAGGGGCCAGGATATAATGGGCCCCTCTCATGACAACTGACATCTGAGCAGACTACCTCACAGGACCTGCGAAATGGAGCCAGCAGCACATGTGGGACCAGGCTAGACCCAGGCCTCTCCCATGACCCCTAAAATGTGAATGGACCACCTTACAGGTCCCAGGAACTTCTGCCAGTGGCAAGGGCAGGCTGGGCCAAAACTGAGCCCTTCCCATGTCCCCATAGTACTGGCCACACACTTCAAGGCCTAGGAATTCCAGCCTGTGTCACATGCAACTGCAGTCCCCCCACTGCCATCTGGTACCCCCCATACCTCCCAGACCTAGAAATGCTGTTGATCTTCAGCTCCAATTCCTCCCCTCCAGAATCTTGGACTGCAGCAGACTAATCATGCAGTATCAAGGTGATATTCAGTAAGAAGTATTCAACAGGTTTCCATCAGTGAGGTGAGATTACCCCTAAAATAGGAATAGAGTCTGACACCTTCAATGGGTAGACATAAGCAACAGTAAAGCCCCCTCCAAAAGTAGGCCAAAGGCGAGATTGGGAAGTGGGTGTGTGAGTCCTTCCTCCACACAGAGAATATCAGGTAGGTTGAGGAGGGTGCCAATAAGGTCTCCCTCAACTTGGAGAAAAATAAGGGGTCCTGTGTGACACCAAGAGACACTGTAGGGTTCCTGCTGAGACAAACACTATAAACAGGGACATCTAGTGACTCTTAACAACCTGAAGACAAAATAACAGCAGAAACTATGAGATGGTTTCCATAAGTTCTCCTAGGCTTGTCAGCCTAGAAAGAATATAGGGCTCACCCAATAGACCCTGCAGGGGGAATTGAGGTGACTGGCCCATCTCCATATTGTGGGACCCAGAAATTGGACAAACATTAACCTTATAGTAGGACCACAAGATACACACTACCAATAGTTGAGACCAGTGGCACTGAAGGACCAAAGAGGAAAATGGAAAAATGAAAAAGGGAAATGCAATCTCAAATATCTAGACCACCAGGAGCAAGTATAGGAAACAATTAATTTAAGGATTTGAAAAGTAACATACTAGAAATATTTAAAAAGAGAGCAAGTAAATGGAGACTATAGAGGAAAACAAATTAGAAGTAATCTCTCATGTAAAAACAGAAACAACAACCTTAGTAAAGGAATTCCTCAGCTCTGCTAGAGAAGAAATAGATTTTAAAAAGTACAGGAGCATGGGAAACTGATTGAAACATTGAATGAACAATATAGAACGGAAGCATAATTCATAATACAAACTCAAAGACATCCAAGAAATGAAAAATTATATTGAAAACTGGCAAAACAATTTAAATGAAGCTAAGGATAGAATTTTGGACTGTGAGGACAGGATTGCAATTAATGATCATAAAAGTATAGAACTTTTTAGAATAACAAAGCAGCATGAAATGGCAATCCAGCAGCTTCAAGATGATGCCAAGAGAAATATAAGATTACTAGGCATTAGTGAAGATGCAGGAGTCAATGCAAATGACATGACTAAGATATTCACAGAAAAAATAGAAGAATTTTTCCCAGACATGGGGAAATAAACTGATATGCAGATAAGTTAGGTATATAGCACACCAAACTATCACAGGCAGCATAAATCTACACCCAGACATAGAATAATTAAGATCCTACACATGCAGCATGAAAACAGAATACTAAAATATGTTAGAGAAAAGACACAATTCAAGTATAAAGGAAAGCCCATTAGAATAATGGCATACTTTTCAGCACAAACTGTCAAGTCAATAGGAGCTTGAAGTGAGGTATTTCAAGCCCTGAATCAAAAGACTTTCAACCCAGAATGATGTACCCAGCAAGACTTTCATTAAAATTTAATGGAGAAACAAGATACTTCCATGACAAGAACAACTGAAGACCACCAAACCAACCTAAAAATGTGTTGAAAGACATACTAGATAGAGAAAAAAATGACCACAATATCCAGAACAACAGAAAGAAACCACCAGGTAGGACAAGCAATTAAACAAGGGGGAAATGCAAAAGAAAACAACTGGAACATAACATGGCAAAGTCAATTCAGTACATTTCAGTTATGTCCATAAATGTAAATGGCCTCAATTCACCTATCAAAAGAAATAGGTTGACAGAAGGGATCAAAAAACATGATCCCACAATATGCTGTATACAAGAATCAAATCTGACCCAAAAGGAAACTCATAGATTAAAAGTCAAAGGATGGAAAACAGTATTCCACAGAAAAGGAATCCAGAAAAATGCATGGGTAATGATTCCATTTGCAGACAATGTGAACTTCAAACCTAGAATAATTAAAAGAGATAAAGAAGGTCACTACATACTAATTAGTGGAGAAATTCAAGAGGAAAAACTAAAAATTATAAATATATATGCACCAAATACAGGAGTACAAAGCTATATAAGAAAATGCTAATGGACATGAAAAACCAAATACATAAGAACACAATTATAACATGGGACCTTAATACCCCATTGTCACACAGAGATAGATCAACTAGAAAAAAATTAAGCAAAGAAATAATAGAACTAAAAATCATATCTGTGAGCAATTGGACTTAGATGTTGGCAGAGTGTTCCACCCAACCACATCAGAATACACATTCTTCTCAGCTCCACCTGGGACATTCTCCAAAATCGACCATATATTATCCCACAAAATATTCTTAAGTAAGTGCAAAGATATTGAATTTATTTCATGCATAATATCTGACCATAGCACACTGAAATTGGAAATTAATGGCAAAAGAAAAGGGAAAACCTGCACAAACACATGAAACTTAAATAACAACCTTCTGAACAACCACTGGTAAATGAAATTAAAGAAGAAAGAAAGCAATACCTACAACTCAATGAAAATCCAGAAACAACACACTGTAATCTTTGAGATGCAATGAAAGTAGTCTTAAGGGGGAAATACATAGCAATAAATTGTCACATCAAGAAACCAGAATGAGCATAAATAAATAACCTAATGTTTCATCTCAAGCTTCTAGAAAAAAGAATAGGGAGTTAAAACCAAATCACATACAAGAGAGCAAATTGTAAAGATTAGTGCAGAAAACAATGCAATTGAAACTAAAAATATACAAAAATTAATGAATCAATAAGTGATTTTTGAGAGAATAAACAAAATTGACAAACCTCTACCTAACCTTATAAAGAAAAAGAAAAAAAAATTTACACAATAAAGACTGAAAAGAGGGAAATTACTACAGATCCCATGGAAATTCAAAAGTTCATGAATACCTACTTTGAAAATCTCTACTCACCTAAAGTGGAAAACACAGAGGAAATGAACAGATATCTAGAAACATGTGAACTACCAAACCTCAATCAAGAATATACAGCAATTTTGAATAACCCAATATCAGCTATTGAAATTAGAAAAGCAATTAACTTATTAACAAAGAAAAGCCCAGGTCCAGATAGATTCACTCCCAAACTCTAATGGAAATTTAGAGAAGATTTGATGACAATGCCTTTAAACACTTCAGTGAATTTGAAAAGGAAGCAATCCTCCCTAAATCATTTCTGGAGGCAAATATTTCTCTGATAGGAAAACAAAAGAAAGACCCAACCAAAAAAGAGAACTATAAGCCAATCTCACTAACAAATCATTGATGCAAAAATTGTCAATAAAATACTGGCTAATAGAGTACAGCAAATCACGAAGCAGATTATACATCATTACCAAATGGAATTCATCCTAGGAATGCAGGGGTGGATTAACATATGCAAATCAATAAATGTAATGCACCACATCAACAAAGCCAAAAACAAAATCCACATGGTCATCTCAACAGATGCAGAAAAATCTTTTGATAAAGTCCAACACATGTTCATGATAAAAACTCTTCAGAAACAGAATACATGGTGTCTACCTTAGTATTGTAAAGGCCATCCATGACAAAACAACAGCCAACATTATACTAAGTAGACAAAAACTGAAAGCTTTCACTCTAAAATCAGGAACAAAACAAGGATGTCCACTATCACCACTCCTATTCAATATAGTTCTGGAAATACTAGCCAGAGCAATCAGACAAGAGAGAGAAATCAAATGAATAAAGCTAGGAAAGGAAGAAGTTAAACTATCACTATTTGCAGATGACTTGATACTCTGTATTGAAAACCCCAAAAAACTCCATTAAAAGATTACTAGAGGCAATAAACAATATGCTGTATACAAGAATCAAATCTGACCCAAAAAGGAAATTCATAGATTAAAAGTCAAAGGATGGAAAACAGTATTGCACAGAAAAGGAATCCAGAAAAATGCTTGTACACTTGGATACAAAGCCAATGCTAAAAAATCAATAGCATCCCCATGTACAAACAAAAAACTCACTGAGAGAGAAATTATGGAAACATCACCTTTCGCAATAGCATCTAAAAATTGAAATACTTAGAAAACAACCTAAGAATGTAAAAAACTTATATGCTAAAAATTATGCTATACTAAAAAGGGAGATTGAATAGTATATTAGAAAAATGAAAGAATATTCCTTGCTCTTGGCTAGGAAGAAAAAACATTGTGAAAATGGCAATACTCCCAAAACTGTTATGCAGATTTAAAGTAAATCCAATCAAAATACCATTACCAGATCTATAGAAAACACTTGTAAAATTCATTTGGAAACAGAAGAAACCTAGAATAACAGAGGCAATTCTGGGCAACAAAGGCAAGGCAGGAGGCTTCTTGATTCCTGACTTAAAACTACACTACAAATTCACAGTGATAAAATCACCATGGTACTGGCAAAGAAATAGACTCAAGATCAATGAAACAGATTAGAAGATGCAAACAAAACTACAAAGACACTCAGACACCTGATATTTGAGAAAGCTGCTAAACATGTTCACTGGAAGAAGGATAGCCTCTTTAATAAGTGGTGTTGGAAAAACTGGCTCTCCACATGCTGAAGACTGAAACTAGACACATGCTTATCACCATACACAGAAATAAGGTTGAAATGGATCAAAGATCTAAATATTAAAACAGAAACACTAAATCTACTGGAAGACAAGATAAGTACAAATCTTGGAGTCATAGGGATAGGCAAGGAATTCATGGACCAAGCATAGTTTACACAGGAAACACTTCAAAGAACCAACAACTTGGATTTCATATTATTGAAAAGTTCCTGCACTTCAAAAGAAATCACCAACAGAGTGAAAAGAAAGCCCACAGAATGGGAAAGAATTTTAGCCAGCAACCCTTCAGACAAAGGACTTATATCCAAAACATATAAAGAACTGAAAAACATCAAGCCCCCCCAAATTCAAAGACCCTCTCCAAAAATGGGCATCTGAGATGAACACACAGTTCTCAAATGAAGATATACAAATGGCAAATAAGTATATGAACAAATGTTCACCATCACCAGTCATTCGAGAAATACAAATTAAAACAGCATTCAGATTTCATCTCACTCCAGAAAGAATAGCTTCTATCAAGAAATCAACTGCTAACAAATGTTGGTGAAGTTGCAGGGGAAAAGAAACACTATTCCATTGTAGGTGGGAGTGTAGACTGGTGAAGCAGCTATGGAAATCACTATGGAGTTTTCTCAGAAGACTAGAATTGGAAGTTCCTTTCAATCCAGCTATTCCCCTCCTGAGTATTTTCACAGAAAAAACTGAAAAGGTCATGTGAAAGTGATACATGTGCACCCATGTTCCTAGCAGCAAAATTTGTAATAGCTAAATCTTGGAAACAACCAATTTGCCCATCAACCACTGAGGGGAGGAAAAAGATGTGGTATTTTTATACAATGGAATATTCCTCAGTATAAAAAAGGATCATCTTGAGGTCTTCATAGGTAAATGGAAGCAACCTGAGACAATCCTTGTAAGTGAAATAAATAAGAATCATATTTATAAATATCACATTGTATCTCTTGTGTAAAAAGTCATAAGAACTGTAGGAGTAATAAAACTCAAAATGTGTAATTGCAATTTAAAAAAAAAAAAGAAGAAAAGGAAGTGCTCTAATGGATATAACTGAATGTATGTTTAAGTGTGTAAGATAGATAACCATATTACTAAGTTTTTTTGGATCCTGGAGCAGAACTGTTTGCAATTTCATGTTTGAATGTCCACTTTAATTTTGTAACTTGAACAACCATTTCTAATATGTAATTTATCAACTTGTGATTCTTAGTGTTTTATATTCTTTGTACCCTTTTTCTGTTTTGCTCTTTTCTGTCTCTAAATTTTTTTTTAAAAAAATCGAATTACACAGGCAGAGTATCACAACAGAGATTGAGACAGATGCAGAAATAAACTGCCCAAGAATGAAGTTGCTGTTGATGTGTGCCTCAGGGAAAGGCTCTTGTAAAAGATACCAGTGTAAAGGAGAAAGACCAAGCAACACTTGGCCAGGAACTATGACAATATTTCTAAAATTGCCCTGTTGTGTTTTAAAACTACCCAAAATTATCAGAGCAAAATGAATGAAGGTTTGAGCATGAGGTTAACTAGAAAGCCAAATTCAAAGCACAGTGATGAATATATATTATTTCTAAATACTATCATTTTTGCAGTAGGTACATCTACAATTTGTATTAATGTTCAACACTTTTACAATTTTCACAAGTTTACTGAAAATAGAACATATGACAAAAAAGCTAGAGTTAATTCATGAATCTAAGGCCTGACAAAGACAGAGTGTAGGAATATATTTTATTTTCATTATTTCAAAATACTATGAGTTTTGTAGTTTTATTAATCTTCAACATTTTTATGATTTTCACAATTTTGCTGAAAGGGTGTTAGTTAATCAATCTAAGGACTTACAAAACAGAGTCTAGATTTTAGAGATAAAAGCTAACTTTCCATATCTGCTCTAATATATCTTTGTAGCAAAATGCTTACCTAACCCATAAATTATAAGCCTTCAAGAAAAAGACAAGTCAGGAGTTTAGCTTCATGGCTTAAGTGCCTGCTTGGCAAATGTAAGGTTGTGAGTTCAATCACTGGTACCAAAAAAAAAAAAAGACAAGTTTTTGGACATCTCTGCATATCTTCTTTCACAATATTTTCCAGATAAATTTGAAATCTTAAAAATAAGAATTGAATATTGATATGCAACTTTAGAATTCCTGTGACTGTGAAAATAATATACTCTTAATATTATGAAGGTGAAATATTTTATTTACCAGTTGTACAAAGACAGGCTGTTTAATTTCCATATATTTATACAATTTTTTATATTATGTATTTCTTGATTCTTTATATCACATTCATATAAAAGATGTGATATGACATCAATTTTTTGTCTTTATAGTGAATTGTTTTTTACCCTAATGTTTGACCTACTCTACAAAATTCTCCATAAGCATTTGAGAATAATATGTATTCTGCAGTTCTTGAATGAAAAATTTTCTGAGTGTATATTAGGTTCCTTTTTTCTAGGGAAGAGCTTAAATATAAAATTTCTTTGCACATTGTTTGTATAATAATGTGCCCAATAATGAAAGTAAAATGTTCACATCTCTCATTGCAATGTGTCTCTCCCTTTAGACCTTAAAACTTTTGCATTATGTTTAGGTTTTCCAAAATTAAGTGAATATACATTGATTATTGTAACATCATCTAGATTCATTTAACTTTTAATATTTGATACATACTTCTATGATCTGAAATAAAACTATGACATCAAATCTCTTTTTAAAATTTTATATTACAGAGAATAAACAAAAGAGGACAGAACAATGCAGATCAGAACAGAACAATACAACCAACACAGCACTTCACAATGAGAAAATGAGATATCAACAATAGCTACCATAATATTTCTTTGAAATAGTTGAGCATAGCTTCACAAACAATAATATCAAACATAAAAAAATAGAATAAATGCATTCAAGAGAATGAAACTACTACAAGGCATTCTGAACCAAATAACAGAAAATGAACAATGGCTACTGTAGTATCTCATTTTCCATAAAAATTGTTTACATTATTGCACATATTAAAATCCAGTAAAAGAGAACATGATAGAACCAATGGTAAGAGAAGAACAAAAGCATGGTAGGACTTCAAAGCCAGATCATATTAAATCAGCAATGGCTGCCATAATGTCTTGTTTTCTTCAAAGTAGCTTTTCATACCATAACAGGTAATAATGTCAAGCAAAACAGAATAAAATCATTTCAACCAATGAATCAAAACATTAAAAGTCTTAAAAACAAAAAAATGGGAATCCATGATTACCCTAAAATCTTCAACCAATGAATTAAAACATTGTAAGTCTTAAAAGCAATAAAATGGGGATCCATGATTACCATAAAATCTTACATACACTTACCTTTTCTTACACTAGGGAGACTATGTGGTATATATATATGTGAGCATGATTTATTTAGCTTATGAGCATGGTCTTAAGTTGAATCCATTTATTTATAAATATCCCAAAGTGATCATTCTTTATAGCTGAGTAGTACTCAATTGTATAAAAGTACCACAATTTTTTATCCATTCCTTTGTTGATGAGCACTTAGGTTGTTTCCAAGATCTGGCTATTACAAATTGTGCTGCTATAAACATGGGTGCACATATATCACTGTGGTAAGATGTATTCAGTTCTTCTGGGAAAATGCCTAAGAATAGCTAGGTCATATGGGACTTCCAGTCCCAGGTTTTTAGGAATCTCCAGACTGATCTCCACAGTGGTTGCACCAGTCTACACTCCCACCAAAATTGAAGAAGTGTTCCTTTTTACCCACAGCCTCTCCAGCATTTTTTGTTGGTAGTTGTGTCAATCCTGGCCATTCTTTCTGGAGTGAGATGGAATCTCAGTGTGGTTATAATTTGCATTTGTATAATGACCAATGATGATGAACATTTTTTCATGTATTTATTTGCCATTGATGTTTCTTCATCTGAGAATGGTGTGCTCATCTCAGATGCTCATTTTTGGACTGGGTTTTTGAATTTTGGGGTCGGATTTTTTTTAATTACTTATAAGTTCTAGACAGAAGTCCTTTATCTAAGGAATAGTTCACTAAGATTTTTTTCCCTGTTTGTGGGTTTTCTTTTCACTCTGCTGGAGATTTCTTTGGACATGCAGGAACTTTTTAATTAATAAGATGTGATCCCAGTTACTGATTCTGGGAAATATTTCCCATGCAGTTTGGTTCTTGTTCATGAATTCTTTACCAGACCCTATGTCTTCAAGATTTTTACCTGCTTTGTCTTCCAACAGATTTAGTGTTTCTGTTTTAACATTTAGATTGTTGATCCATTTAGACTTTAATTTAGTACATGGTGACAGGCATGAGTCTAATTTTTGTTTTTAGCTTATGGATAGCCAGTTTTTCCAGAACCATTTATTAGAGAGAGACTATTGTTCTTTCAGTGAACATGCTTGGCCCCTTTATCAAACATAAGGTGTCTGAATGTATTCATAGTTGTATCTTCTAGTTTATTCCATTGATATTCAGACCTGTTATTATTCCAGTGCCATGCTGATTTTATTACACTGGCTTTGTAGTATAACTTCAAGTCAGGGATTGTAATGTCTTCTGCTTTGGCTTTACTGCTTAGAATTGCTGTTGCTATTCCAGGTGACTTCTGGTTCCAGAGAATTTTAGGAGTAATTTCTCTAGATCTATGAGGTATGCTAGTGGTACTTTCATTGGGATTGCATTTAATCTGTAAGACAATTTGGTAGAATGGCCATTTTCACAATATTTTTTCTTCCTCTCTATGAACATGGGAAATCTTTCCATTTTCTGAGGTCCTTTTTTATTTCATTTTTCAGGTATTATGGTTTTACCTGTACAGCTCTTTTATTTATTTCATTAGATTAATTCATAAGTATTTCATTTTTTTGGATGCTAGTGTGAAGGGTGTGGCTTCTCTTATTTCTATCTTGGTGATTTTGTTGTTAGTGTATAGGAATGCTATTGATTTTTGAGTATTGACTTTTTATCCAGATATATTGCTGAATTTATTTATTATATCTAGTAGTCTTTTGAAGAAGTTTTGAGGGTCTTCTATGTAGAGTGTCATGTTGTAGGGAGCTGCTTAAGGTAATTGCCGCCGTCCCGCCCCTCCTGCCTGAGGGCATTCTGTGTGTCAGCCTACACTACCCATGACCCTCTCCTGCATTTAGCGGATATGATGAGGGCCCAGTCATGGTTACCACGTACCCCTACCTAGCAACAGCTTCCTGCCTCTAGCTTGTCCTTATTTGGATAGATCTTGCTCTCTAGCTAATCAGCAGACATGCAACATGCTTACCCTGCCCAGCTCCATGTTTCGCCCCCTGCTTATAAAAACCCTGTGCCCTACATCAATAAAGGAGACTTGATTGGAAGCCCTCAATTTGTCTCTGTCTCTCTCTCCTCTTGCCCTGCCCACCATCCCCATTCCCTCTCCAGGTGAGACCCACGGATTGATCCGCAGGCTGGATCAAGTGGTGCCCAACATGGGGCTCCTGGCACGAGGGACTTCAATGTGGGACTGTTCACGGGAGTAAATTGCCGGCTGGCTTGACTGTTTTGGGACAACTCCGTCCCTGTGATCCAAGTGGACAGCCACCTTACGTCTCACCTGAATCACGGTAGGTGAATGGATCTAATTTCTTTATTGGCATGGGGCAAGTACTTAGTGAACATAAATTGTTTGTCAATGGCCTCAGGGAGGCTCTCAAGGTTAGAGGGATTAAGGTTAAAACTAAGGATTTATTACAGTAGTTTCAATTTGTACATTCTGTGTGCCCATGGTTCCCTTTAGAGGGCACCATTGAGTCTAAAAAATGGAATAGAGTAGGAGATGCTCTTAAAGACTATTATAGGGTTTTTGGTCCAGAAAAGGTCCCGGTAACCTCTTTTTCATATTGGACACTAATTTCTGAGCTGCTAATTCAATGTTATGCAGATCCCCAATATGCTGAAATGCTTACTCAGGGTGAGGCTGCACTACGCTCCTCCCACAATCCTACCCCAAAGCTGCCATCAGACACGTCCAGTGTGCCCAGTAGTCCTGGCTCTGTGATTCTTGATACTCAGGAGCCCCCTCAAGATGACGCCACCATGCTCCCTCCTCCATATCAGCCTATGTATCCTGACCTTTCCAATTTCCAGGAGGTTGATTGGTCACAATTGGCAGAAGAGGGTGCTCAATATCATAATTCCCCCCTTGTAGCCCCTATGCTATCAATTCAGTCCCCACCTGACTTCCAAAAGCCTCACGGTCCACCTCCTGTCCTTCTTGAGCTAGAAACAGAAATTCACTACTTACAACATCAACTTCAATTAAAACAAGAAAAATAAAGGCTCATCTTACAACTCCAGTCATTAGAGATGGGCCCCAACCCTTCTTCAGGCATGCCTCCAATGATGTTCCCAGTAACGGAGACAATTCACTCTCCAGTACTGAATGCCCCAGAAATGGTGCCTTGCTTAATCTTTCCAGTCATGGAGGCTGCCCCAGCTGGTGTTGGCCCACAAAATGGTGGGGAGACAACCCGGCCCACTCAAAATGACATTAGTTCACAAGATGGTAAAAATAAAATGGTTAAAGAAAGGGGGAGACCAAAGGAATGAACTAGACATGAGGATCAATCCCCAAGTCAAGAAAATAAAAGAGATAAACCATGAGCCACTATGACAGCTGCTAGGGTAAATAATAGGGGACAACCATCATGTCTACAAAGATGGGAGTTAAAAATTAGTGATAGCGAGGAAGAAAATGACACTAACCCACCTGACAGTGATAGGGAAACAGATTCTTCATCCCCAGAGCCGTGAGCTAATAGGGTCCATACGCCGTTCTCTGTATCTGCCCTGAAAGAATTAAAAACAGCAGTATCCCAATATGGCCCTACGGCAGCCTTCACCCTTGCAGTCCTAGACTCTCTAACTCAAGGTTGGACTACACCTAATGATTGGAGAGACCTAGCCAGGGCTACACTCTCAGGGGGCCATTATTTGCTTTGGAAGGCTAAATTCCAAGACCAATGTAAACTTTAAGCCAAGGAAAACGCTAATCAAAAACACTAAGTAAGTTAACCACTAAAATTTATTATTTTCGGTATTATATGTTTTTAGTCAAAAAATAATATATAATTCACTGATAGTCTTTAAACATTAGAATTATTTGTCTTCATGGTCTCTGACACTTAAAACTTTAAGTCAGAATCCTTCCTGTCTCCATTAGCATTCAAATTTTTTTTCATGAATTCCATACTTTTCTCTCTACAAGTTGCCAAGTTCTTGATTCTTGATTTTTTAAATGGTTCAGTTAAACTTACTTTCCATGTTTCATATGGATTCAAATCAGTGACTTTCTCTGATCAAGAAAATCTCTTGTTATTCATCTTCTTCCAGTGTTATAATTCAATGAATATAACTTGTTTTGTTTTCTTCAAAATTAAAACACAGTTGAAGATACACTGTTTTTACACATACACTCAAGAATGTTTCTAACACCATAAATCCAATCCCTTTCAGATATGGATCAATATATCAACTGTCCAGAAGACCAGTATCCAAATGCACAAACAATTCTTCAGTGTCTCCCCAAAGTTATGATATTTTTGTCCCATGAAGATACTATGGGAGCTGCTTTGGCCTTTATAGCCATTAGTTTATCTGTCTTCTTGGCTCTGATTTTAGGAATTTTTATCCGATCCCAAGATGCACCCATCATGAGAGCGAACAACAAGAACCTCAGTTATATTCTTCTCATTTCCTTAATCTTCTGCTTCTTTTGCTCTCTGATGTTTATTGTTCCTCTCAGTCCAGTTAGTTGCATTCTGAGAAAAGCATTCTTTGGAGTTGTATTTTCCATAGCTGTTTCTGCTATTTTAGCAAAGACTTTCATTGTGGTCGTGGCCTTCAAATCTATCCAACCAGGAAACTGAATACAAATGTGGATGGTGACCCAATTTTCAAATGCTATAATCTGCAGTTGCTCGCTCATTCAAGTGTGCATCTACCCAGGCTGGCTGACAACCTCTCCTCTGTTTCCAGACACTGACACACAATCAGGGTTCAGCCAAATCATTCTTCACTTTAATGAGGGGCCTACTCTTGCCTTCTACTGTGTTACAGGTTATTTAGGATTTCTGGCATTTGTGAATTTGATTCTTTCTTTTATGTCCAGGAGACTAACAGACAGATTCAATGAGACCAAAATCATCACATTTAGCATGCTATTTTTCTGTATTGTGAGGATTTCTTTTATACCTTCCTACCCTAGCACTAAAGGAAAAATAATGGTGGTTTTGGAAATTTTGACAATATTTTCATCTAGTGCTGGATTGTTGGACTGTATATTTCTTACCAAGTGTTATGTGATTATTCTGAGATCAGATAACAATTCTAGGTAAAACTTACATTAACCTGTTACTACCATCAGAAGTGGAATTAAACTTCATGTGATGTGATTAACATAGGATAATACAAAAACATAAAAATAAAGACTCTACGACATTTCCAAAATTTTTCTTCAAGTGATGTTCCTGTCATGGTAAGTACATGCTAGTTACAGTCAACAAAAATGGAGTCAGATGTTCAATCATTAAGCTGATTGACTGATTTTCAGTGTGTCTGCTAAACATTATATTGAATCACAGCTTCCTTATATGTAGGCAACTTGTACCAAGTCTAAGAAAGGATTATATGGAGATGAAATAAAATGATTTATTTAAACATATCATGAGTGCTCAGAAATATTCTTCCCATCTACCTAACTCTTATCTCTGTATTTTTGTATAATAAAAATCAATTTTTCAAAAACTTCTATAGGTCTCCTAAATTTGGGAGGGGGGGAGTTTGAAACTAAACCATATCTCTTTGGTGAAGCTTTCCTACATTAAATTCCTTTCATAGTGGTGCTTGGTGGCTCTCACCTGTTATCTCAGCACTCAGGAGCCTGAGGAATGAGGATCTTTGCAAGTTCAAGATCAGCCTTGGCTATAAAGTGAGCTCAAGGCCAGCCTGAACTGCATAGAGAGACTCTGTCTCAAAAAGACAATAAACAAACAAACAAATAAATAAATAAACTTCATGTCATTGTCAAAATTTTTGTGTACATACATGAGTTTTCTGTTTTTGGCATTCATCTGTCTGTATTTCTGACAATACCAAGTCGTGAATACAGTAGCTATCTAATATCTCAAAACCAGGTAGGCTGACTTTTCTCTTTTCCACAATTATCATAGCCACTCACACACACATTCTGGTATAACATTACCTGTATTGAAAATTCCTGCATAAACTTTTGTGCAAATTGCATTGGTCCTGTCAATTTAAATAAAATTTAGAGAAAATTGACATCACTTCTTTGCTGTGATTGAAGTCATAATATGTTATGTTTCTCCATTTATCCAGATCCTCAGTTTACGTGCACTGTTTAGAGGACAGAATGAACTTCCATTAGAAATATGTTTAAGTAATTAAAAATGAAGCTATATTTTTGTATCTGCAAGTTTATTGTTAATAAACTGCAATTAATATTGTATGAAAAAATAAACAGTTCTTTATGATATCAGCTTCTTTTTTAGTGAGGAAAGCACTAAAAATGTATATATATATATATATATATATATATATATATATATATAACTAAATATTAGCTAATTGAAATGTATTATAAATAGCTATACCATGCAACAGTTAGTGCATGGCTGGTAACAATACCAAATCATGCAGCAATCTTTTAAAAATTAGCCAGATTTATTTTATTATCTATGATGTGAGAAATGTAAGTAGCATCCATAAGTCACTAAGAGAATTTTCACTATTATAACATCTTTTTTTTTCCACCTTGCTTCATAACTATCAGTTCATGTGAATTCCCTTGTGTATATGTTCCTAAGGATATTGTTCTCCCTGAAATTCTGTAAAGCGATACTTTAGTTTACACATGGAGACAATAAATTTCTCTATGTGTTTTAAAATTATATTCTGTCTCCAAATAATATGTATATGATTGAGTTTTGTCTTGTTTCAGTTTTATATATATTGTATTGCATGGAGTTTGCTGTGATTTGTTTAATCTCCTAAGAAAAGCAGAAAACTAATGTATATTACTTTGCTTGTGTCATGGGTACCCAACTATGAGTGTGTGTTTGTGGCCATGGCAGTATGAGATTTCACTTGATTTAATAGACTCAGAAAATCAGATTGGTTTACCCAGTGTGAGTGGGCTTCATTGAATTTGTGGAGGGCAATGATAGAAAAGAAGTTGAAGGAAAACTAATCTTTATTTCTGTGTGACCAATATCCTTGGCTATAGGACAACATATTCCTCCTTCCCTTATTGTCCTCTGCACCAAAAGATACCCCAATACTCAGGCCTTTGCACTCAGACTGAATTCTACCCATAGCTTTACTGGGCATCTGGCTTGCAAATGGTAGATTATGGGACAGCTCAATCTCTGCTCACTGTGTGATTCTATTGCTTTAAAAATATCTGCTTTATTGATTGATTTTTCTGTATGTCTTTTTCTCATTTTGCTTCTCTCTCTGTCTCTCTCCCTATTTACTTTCTGTCTCTTTCCTTGTGGATGCCCTCTTTTCTTCCTCCTTTCCTTTTCCTTCATCTGCCTTCCCTTTCCCTCTGTTTCTCCTCTCTGAAAGTCTCATCTCTGTCCTCTCCTCTCCTTTCCTCTCCTCTCTTCTCTCCTCTCTTCTCTTCACTTCTCTCCTCTCATTTGATTTTAATTTTTTTTTATTTAAAGAGAAAAAAAAACAGGAAAAAGTTAGAAATATTAAAGAATTTTAAGAAAAGAAGATAAACAGTAAGAAATCACTAGTTGATAAATTAAATATTGTTCTTTTAGAAATAGTTATTAAAGTAAAAAATTAAAGCACACAAAGTGGACACTCAAGCAGTGAACGTGCAAACAGATCTGTTCAACAATCCAACAAGAACCTAGAAATATGGTTATAATTCACATACACCTGAACATACAGGCAGATATATCCTTTATAGTGCTTCCAAATTCCTCTTTTTTACAATAGTAATTATATATTTTAAAAGTTTTATTTATAAAGAAGAGAAAAAAAGTGAAACAGGAGAAAGGGTGGCAAAAATACAGAATTCTAAAAGATAGAAAGAAAAAGGAAAATGAGAACAAGCCACACTAAGAAATCAGTAATTTATAAGTTACATACTGTCATCCTGGATCTAGTTGTTCAAGTTACAAAGTTAAAGGGTACATAGTAAATATTCAAACTGCCAGAGTACAAACAGTTCTGCTCAAAGATCCAACAAAGATTCAGCAATATGGTCATCTATTTTACACACTCAAACATACATGCAGTTATATCCCTTAGAGCACTTTTTTCCCTCCCTTTTTTACAATACCAATTACAAATTTTGGTTTTATTACACTTCTAGTTCTTATTTACTTTTTACACTAGAGACACAATATGATATTTATAAATATTATTCTTATTTATTTCACTAATGAGGATAGTTCAAATTGTCTCCATTTGCCTATGAAGGCCTCAAGATCATCCTTTTTTATAGCTGAGTGATATCCCATTGTATAAAAATGCCACATCTTATTCATCCAATCTGCAGTTTTTGGGAATCTTGGTTGTTTCCAGAATTTAGCTATGACAAATTGTGCAGCTATGAACATGGGTGCAAATATATCAATGTGATATGAACTTTTCAGTTCTTTGGGAAAAATACCCAGGAGGGGAATAGGTGGATTTAATGGGTTCCAATCCTAGTCTCCTGAGAATTCTCCATATGGATTTCCATAACGGTTGCACAGATCTACATTCCCACCAAGAGTGGAACATTGTTCCTTTTTCCCCGCAGCTTTGCCAACATTTGTTATCAGTTGATATTTGATGGCAGCTATTCTTTCTGGAGTAAGATGGAATCTCAATACTGTTTTAATTTGCATTTCTCAAATGACCAATGATGGTGAACATTTCTTCATTTATTTATTTATTTGCCATTTGTATATATTTCTCTGAGAAGTGTGTGTTCATCTCAGATGCCCATTTTTGGAGAGGGTCTTTTAATTTGAGGGGCTTGATGTTTTCCAATTCTTTATATATTTTGGACACAACTCCTTTGTCTGAGGGGTTGCTGGCTAAAATTCTTTCTCACTCTGCAGGGTTTCTTCACATTCTGTTGGTGATTTCCTTTGAAGTGCAGAAACTTTTCAATAGTATGAGATCCCATTTGTTGATTCTTTGAAGTGTTTCCCGTGCAGTTTGGGTTTGGTTCATGAATTCTCTGCCTACCACTATGTCTCCAAGACTTCTACCTTCCTTGTCTTCCAGTAGATTTAGTGTTTCTGTTTTAATATTTTGTTTTTTGATGCATTTAGACTTTAGATGTATGCATGGTGATATGCATGGATATAGCTCCAGTCTTCAGCATGTACAGACTCAATTTTTCCAATACCATTTATTAAAGAGACTATTCTTCTTCCAGTTGCCATATTTAGTCCCTTTGTGAAATATCAGGTGGCTGAGTGTCTTTGTAGTTGTGCTTGCATGTTCTAATCTGTTCCATTGATCCTCTGGTCTATTTCTTTGCCAGAACCAAGCTGATTTGATCACTGTGGCTTTATAGTACTGTTTCAAGTCAGGAATTGAGATGCCTCCTGCCTTGCTTTGTTGCCTAGAATTGCCTTTGCTATTCTAGGTTTCTTCTGTTGCTAAATGAATTTTAGTAGTGTTTTACCTAGATCTGTGAGGTATGTCAATGGTATTTTGATTAGGATTGCATTAAATCTGTATAACAGTTTTGGGAGTATGGCCTTTTTCACAATGTTGGTTCTTCCTAACCAAGAGCAAGGAATGTCCTTCCATTTTCTAATATCCTCTTCAGTCTCCTTTTTTAGTGTAGTATAATTTTCAGCATATAGCTCTTTTACATTTTTAGGCAGATTGATTCCTAAGTATTTCATTTTTTTACATGTTACTGTAAAAGGGGATATTTCCATAATTTCTCTCTCAGTGAGTTCCTTGTTTGTGTACAGGAATGCTATTGATTTTTGAGCATTGATTTTGTATCCAGCTACACTGCTGAACTTGTTTGTTACCTCTAGCAGTCTTTTCATGGAGTTTTTTGGGTCTTCTGTATAGAGTATCATGTCATCTGCAAATAGTGATAATTTAACTTCTTCCTTTCCTATCTTTACTCCTTTTATTTCTTTCTTGTCTGATTGCCCTGGCTA
>PVLA01010332.1:0-64518 GCA_004027455.1 Hydrochoerus hydrochaeris
CATCTTCATTCACATATTTTATTCTTAGGTTATAAATCCTCTTGTCATCTTCTAGCCTTTGTATTGTTGCTTCCTGGTTCCTTGTTATTTTTAAGAGATCCTTCCTTTCACGATCATACTTTGCAAATCTATCTTCAAGTTTTGAAAGTTTGTCTTTAGTTTCTGTTAAAAGGTTTTGCCAGGTTTCAATGGAGTTTTTGTCTTTGGATCTGTTTCATATATTCTAGATTTTGTTTATATTCTTCATCAAAGTCTTCTCTCCTTTCTCTGGTTTCCTCTATTCTTTCATTTGTGCCTACTTGAGGATTACCCAGGACTTCTTTTATTAACCTTCTTATATCTTGCTTCACCTGAGTTAGAATTTCAGGTTTAAATTCAATGATGTGGTCACGGATGTATTTCTTTATTTCCAATGAGGCTGTCTCTGACATTACAGGTTTGCTGTTCTCAACCTCCTCTGCATTTACCTTTGTTGGACTCACTTTCCCTGTTTCCACAGTTGGGGACCTTTTGCTCTTTCTCTGTCTTGTCATGTTTTCGGCCCCCTTCAGACAGGTGGGTGGTGGAGGTCTCTGGGCCTTTCCTATTGCTTACAGTTTTTCTGCAGAGCACTTGCTAGGGAAGTACTGCCCCCAATCCACTGCAAATCTGCGAGTTGCAGGCTGAGAGCTGGCTCCTCCCCCTATGCCAGTCAACCAGTTTATGCTTCAACAAGTTTGTGTGTTCACTGGCCCAGAAAAGCCTTGTCCCTGGCTATTGGGTTTCAACCAGGGGCCTGGCCCTGCCCAAGCAGATCCCACCAATCTGCTTTGGACTACGAGTTGTCTACAGATGCTGCCTTAGGTTTTGATTCAAGCTGTCCCGGCCCAACTCCAGAATGTCGTCTAGCCGGTCCTCCTGATGTTGGGAATCCAGTTCCCGTCACTCACCAAAGTTCACGCAGCTCCACTGGCTGTTCCCACTCCCTGCTGCAGCGCCTCCCCCAGCCGAGGGTCTGGAGCTCAGCAACCCCCGCTCTCCACAGGGCCCTGATCTCAGCTCAATCCTGAGTTGCCTGACTCTAAGGCGTGATGGTACAGCGACCGTGGCTTGCCCAACTCCAGCCCTCCATCCACGCTTCTTCTTCTTCTTTCTTTATTTTTTTTTCTTTTTCTTTTTCCTCAGTTTCTTCCTGGGTCATGAGAATTCCTCTCCTTTTGTCTGGCTTTCTCCATGTTGTCAGATTCCAGCGTCTGATGTTTTTGTTTTGTTTTGTTTTTTTCAGAGAGGCTCTGTTAAGTGCCACCACTCAGTTGGCCATCTTGCAATCTCCCTGACTTTGTGAATTGTATCTAAAATTTCAAAATTGATGCACAGGTCTATAAAGTAAATTCTACATTTCTTTTTATTGGTACCAAGAATTGAACTCACAATTGTTTGCTTACAAAGGCAGGTGCTTATGCCACTGAGCTAAATCCCCAGCCCCTAAATTCTACATTTTTAAATGGCATATTCAATTAAATACTATTTAGAAGTTATAAACAGCATGAAATATTTTAATAACCACTATCTTATCAAACATCTTTGAATTTTAATCTAATATTGACTTTAAAATATTTGATTATTGCCATTGTAATAATTTACTATTACTAATATTTGATAATAGTATTTGCACAGTGCTTATTCAATATTGCATAAATATATACATTATTTAGTCTGATTTTTGTGAATGACATATAATTCAAAACTGAAGAAACAGCTTTGCAGAGACCTTGTGATTTACCCAACTTTACTTACCTGGGATATGTTTCACTTAGGACTTATAATATACAGATACACTTACTATGCAGACAGTTTCAGAGACTATAATATTGTGAATTGTTAACAAAAATACAGTATATTTAAATTTATTAGTTCATTTTGTGAAATAATTTTTCACTTTAAAATTATCTATTTTAATTTCAGCAAACTTCAATGTTCATTACTACCAAATATAATTTATATGTTGTGATAGATCTCAAAACTATTATATCCTGCAATATATTTAATATGAATGTGAGTTCACCTGTATGGAAATTCTTTTCTGATTTTTAAATAGGTTGTAATTACAGGCAATATCCGAATATCTTTATGTTCTTTCGAATGGATAAATTCAAGAATAATGCATCCAGAAGAGTACTGCCTGACAGCCCGTTTGCATGCAAATATTCTATATTTGCACTGTCTATATAGCTGCCAAATACTTGTGATGTACCATGAGGAACTGAAACACTGGTTATTCAAACTTATTTATTTCTTCCAGTTTAAGTTAAAAAGAGTCACATGTGATAATTGGATAATGTGTGTGCTGAGGACCAAGACATCACCTTCCTCAGGACCTCACTGTAAATGCAGAATCAGGATGCCACAAGTCACAACACTTATTGACAAATTCTCTGGTTGATGGAATGCACTTTTAAAATTTAATAATTAGTGATTCAATGGTATCATCTACACAACACAGTTTGAAATTTTATTAAAAAAATCATGGCATTGCTTTAATAACTACAAAGTCACTGACTATGATTTCTTACCATTTTATATAAATTCTGTATTATTTCTACCTTTGTTTCTGTTTTTCTTTTTTTCTCTAAATAAAAAAAGAAAATAGACACAATATTTCTGTGAATATGAAAATGGTAGGCAATGAGTTGAAGATTTCCAAATATTCAAATGCTTGACATTATGTTTCCAAGATACCCAACCTTTACACATTTTTCATGTGAAACTTTGCCTCTAGATGTCTGGATGATGTAGGTGACTAGCATATCCCTCTGTGCTGTTCCTGACTCACTTACTGTAATCTTGTGAATTTCCATGATGATCTACCAAGGAAAAAATACTATTTTTTAAAAGTGGTTTCTGTCATAAGAAGCAATTAAATGTGCTGAGAGAAAGTGGGTGTTGGAGTGTAGTGTTATGTGTTCTTCTACCTTTTCCATTTCTCACACAGAGACCAGCTCACTAGAGAATAAGTATTAACACTACCTGAAAATGAAAAACAGATTATCTCTTCCTAAACCACCTTTGTTTTTCCATTAATGTTTTAGTTTGGGGTAATTTTAAGGTTAGGCAGCTGTAAGGTAGACAACTAATGGCTCACTATTAGCCTCTCACCAAATATCAAAGAAAACAACACTGATGAAAACACTTTATATACATTAAGAATCATGACATTTTTTACTTGTGTTACTAAATTTGCACTTTTTCATTTTCTCATATGTTGAAATTATTTTAGAAACTTAAGAAGAAAATAGTCTCATTGCTTGAACAATTTAATTGAATTACTTGAGAAAATACTGCAATCATTGAAATGAGGCTCCTTATAGACTTAATTTTTGTGGTCACTGGTCTGGACCAAAGCAGGTGATCTGTCATTGTTGTCACTTGTGAAATGTTACCAGCTAACAATATGGTGTCCATTTGTTTTTCACTTTTTCTGTAATTTAAAAACTTTTTCTTTAGTTTGGAAACAGAGGATTCAAAACTCTGTTTATAACTTCTTCAACAACCCACTCAGAAATAAGACTTTTGTCCCTTTTTCTTTAACTTTCAAAGGTAGGTTTTTACTCCATTAGTTTGTTTTTATTGTGAGAGGCATAGAAAAAAATCACGCTTGCTTCTAATGTGATATTGAGCATGAAAGTTCAACTACAAAAGTTGTAAGGATAGTGGCATAAACACGATCGGGAAGCTTTTTCTGGTCTTGACTGTATGGGGTTTATCCACTTCATTTATCTGTTATTTCTTTCCACATACTTGGAAAGTTCTCTGCTTTCTTGTCTTCTTATATCTTACTAATTCATATTAATCTTAGATTAATCTTGTTTGCATGATCTAGCAGCAGTCAGAACCATTTTTCGTGTTCTCTTGCTCTGTACTCCATGGAGTGGTTTATAGGAAGGACTGACAGCCAGAGAAATTGGTTCACTTCATTTGCATGCTGTCTGGCGATGCTTACCCTCAAATTAGCTTGCCAGTATTTCTATTTTTATTTAATCAATTTCTTCTCCTAATACCTACTGGTATAGATTCAGAGCTTTAGTTTTTACTAAGCTCTCTTTCATGAGGACCACTGTTACCTGGTTCTTTTGCCTCCTAACAGATAACTAATAATTCACTATGCAATATTTTTTTAACTTACTATGCTCTAACCACAGATTCATCTTATATAATCCATCTTTCTCTTCTTTTCTCCTGTTTCATTTCGCAGACATAAAATCTTTGTCCCAGAACAATCTTTCCACCCATATTGTGGAAAATGTTCTTCCCACTTTCTCTAAGAACTCAGTGTATATATTAATTCCTCAAATATTTGAGACAATTTAAAGTGCTTATTTCCATTTGATATACAAATGAATACATATATACATACTTTGCTAAAGATACTATTAAAAAGGAAAGCTCTTGTTAGCATTATGTTACACTGTGTATTTTCTCCATATTTCAAAAAGAAACAATTTTAAAAGATATTTATAACCTTATAAAACACACAGAAATTTTTTTCTGCAGTCATTATTCTAAAAACTTTTCAGTATGTTTTATACAGTTATCTATGTTTTATAATGTCTGTATATTTATGTGCAGATGTGTGTTGAACCTTGATAAATAGGAAGTTATCACATTAAGAAAATTAGGACCCTGTGATATATCCATTTTCTTTACATAGTCAAGAATGTTTTACTTTATAAACTTTATCTCCAGTATCTTTCAATTCTTAGTATTAATCTATACTTAGCTGACACTAGCTCTAGCTATTTATCATCTATCATCTATTTATCTATCTATAAATGTATATTTCACTTTAATTCATAAACTGTAAAATAACCTATTAAGAATTCTTATGGATCATGTGTTTGGGCATTATTCTGACTTATGGAAAAAGAAAAGCTGACATGCATTCTGAAAGCCACTGTACTGATCCTGTTTCCTCAATATTTTTAAGTATGTATATATCTATTAAGTACATGTATGAAGAAAAATATCACCTCATTTTTGAGTTCTTAAATTCTAACAAATGGTTCATAATCAATTAAGACTTCAAACGCACATTCACATGAATAACCAGATGATTCTGACATTTTAAACTAACAGTGATGATATGTGATCTTAATGTCTTGGAATTATAGAGATAATGAAGAAGTTTCACTTTCCCAGGTTAAGCTGAGATCTTACTGATTGTTTTCTTCCCATCAAAGAATTTCCTAAAGATTAGTTCCTATTGCTATTACGTCTCTGACAATTCTTACAGGAACTGTCTTTTCCACATGATTTCTACCACTTTTATCTTTCTTTATAAAAATCAGTGTACTTCCTGTATCTACCAGTGTAACAAAGGCTTCTGTATTTGTTTGCCTGCAACTCAGTTTCTATACAATAATCACAGATTATTTTCTAAATATGAATCTGCTTGCATCATTTTTCTCTACTTTTGTTTTTTGATTTCTTGTTTTAGTTAAACACCAATCACACATGTTAGCCCATTAAATTTTACTTGGCTGTCCCTTACTGCCAGTTTCACCCTCAGTTCTTACCTCTCTCTGGCACTCTCACTGTGACAGCTGCATTGCTCTAGTAAGCTGTAATAGACAGTCAAGGTTCCACACAGATTTCTTGGGCTCCATTAGCTATTATGGATACCCCTCACCTGGCTTCTGTGGGCGTGTGCTTCTAACTTCACTACTTAGCATATCTTTCCTAGGTACTTCTTTTTGGCTACTTACTGGAACTCCTTTCACTAGCCATGGAAACAAATGGAAATGTCTAGCAATTTGCATCTCTCTCCAAAGAGGTCCCTGACCAGTTACTGACTGGTGAAGATGGATAAAATGCAGCTCTTATATGAATAATTCAGGATATAATTTATACTACAGGTGGATGAGGGTGATATGGAGCCAAAGCTGAAATTATACCATTGTTTGGCCTTTTTTTTTCTTTTTCTCTTTCCTGCTTCTGTTGTTTCCACACTGGTGTCTTCTTGCTCCCTTCAACTTTGCACTTCTCAACATTTGACTTTCATTTAATAACACCTAATCCTCCTTAGCTTCCTCCTCTTTGCTTCTAACACATCAATCTCATTGTTCTTGCCACACTTAACGGAAATGTTCAGGAAGACGTTTCATGAGTCTCCTTATTTCCACTGTCACAGGCTGCCTTCATGTCCTGATATACACAACAAGTTTACTTTTCGTGGTCATTGAGACTTAAGGAAAAAGCTACAAAACACATGGCCCGTCCAGGGAATAAGGTGGAAGAGGGCACACTACAATGTTTTTATGAGCCTGACTTTTCTTGGATGGCATCGATCAGCAGCATTCACCACACTTTTAATCATACCTCATAAAGTCCCTCATAAAAGCAATCTTCCAGAACACTTTCTGAACAAAGTAAGAATAAATGTATTTGAACCCAAGAGAAACTGTCTAAGAGCAATTAATGGTGTTGTACATTTACTGTAATAGTTTCCTTAAATTTAAATTTTCATCATATATTTTGATCACATTTCTAATCAGTCTTTGTTATCATTATAATCCTTTCCATGGGTTGCAACTATTTACTGTCTACATTTTAATACATCTTAATGCAAGTATATCTTTAGAATGAATTTCCATGGGAAGAGACATATGTTCTTTGATCGTAAAAGTAGCACAAATATCTGGCACATAACAGACATTCAAATATCTATTGATTGCATCAGTTGAAGTTTTAAAGAAAAGAAACACCAAGTTTGCAACTTTGAAAAAAATTAAATAAAGACCAAAATCATGGCACAAATATAAAACTTTGCCATGCCTAATAATCTCCCAAAGATGTGTTTACTCATTCTTTGTTAACATGTTTACATTTTTAAAGATATTGAAAAACTTATATTGCGGATTCTTATTTATTTAAAATTCCATTGTCAGTATATAAGGCTGCCTATTTTTTCCCACTCTCACCAACTTTGGGTGTTATTCAACATTATAAGATTTTTTTCCCCACCTTAGAAATGAAATATTACAAAAGAATTTTCCTACAAGTAGAGTCTTACTTGATCTCTGAATAGGTGTCTGTATTTTCCTTTCCTGAGCACTTTTACTTAAAACAAAACATATCTCAAAGAATTTTATATTTGGATTTTCTGATGATTATAATTCTGAAATTTTCACTTCTTAATAAACACATGATACACAGATACTGCATTTAAAATAATAGAGCAGGATTTTGACTCATTTCACTATAGGTAAACTTTTGTCTATGAGTTTGAGATATTTAAGTCTTAATTTTCCCTGAGTGATATTCACTGTAGTTAAGACTCATCAGAAAAAGATATTTTCCTGTTTCTAATCATGTTTACATCTTATTCTGACATAAGCCTGAATTTTTTGTAATGGACATGTTATAGTAGGAGGATATTTGAAAAGAAATCTATCATTATTTTCTTTTAAACATCTTTTTAAAAAAATACTTAAGCTTTATTTGAAATAAAACTGCATCAGTGGAGTTGCCAAGATATTATTATGTTGTGGTACCAAATGCAGGATTATGTAGGGATCTGTATACATATTAGGTGATCAAGAGGTGCTTGTCGAATGAATTATAATGAATAAATCCCGACATCAGAAAGTAGTATCCTTTTCCTACTCTAGCCTTGTCAGAAAATGATGTTTTACTTTTGGTGTTAAAATTATACATATTTTAGCTCAGAGGTACAAGCACCTGACTGGAAAATGAGAGGTTGTGAGTTTGATTACCAGTATCAAAAATCCAACACAAACCAAAAAAACAAACAAAGTTCTACATATCTGTTGTGATGGGTTATATTTTTCCCACTCTAATTTCAGGGCAGAGCTATAGTTAATCACTGGGTCCAAAGAAAGAAGAAAAAAGAGGAAGTCAGTTTTAAAATTTAAAGTCAGATAATGGCATACGTCATATTGGGTATCCAAAAAAGCACCTTAGCAAGGAATTGTAAGAAGTAAATAACTAAACAGGCAACAGAAAATCAAAGAGTAACGAAGTATTCACCACATAAACAAGTTTTGGTAGCTTTCCAACTAATATACAATTTATATTCATATGTATTTCAATAACCTATTTCTGCCTCTTGTGCTTTATACAGAATATGTATTGAATATGTTTCTACTGAATAAGGTATTTTTCATTTCTAGTGAAGCCCAGTCTTTTCTTGTATTCAGCTACCTCTTTCTCTGCTTTTGAATACTTCAGGGACCTAGGATTCTTAAACCACTACGCAGGCACCCTGCAAATTCCCCATAGGAACACATTTATCATGAGTAATTGATTAAGTCCATTTCTAGATTAGATTCATGTAATGATTGATTCTGAATATTAAATTTAAGTGTATCTTCCAAATTATGTATAAAAAAGAAAGATATTACAACAATGATTTTTTGTACCACATTGTTTTTTTCTTGACAGGTGTAGTGTTTAATACTTTACTTTCATATAATAAGAATCTTTGGAAATTATGTTAGTTCTATCTAAATACCATATTTATAAATACAAATACACATATGTATGTATAGAAAGTTAATTTTTAATAGTGAATCATAGATTATGTTTCAAGTGTTGATAGTTATAGTCCATGTCTTTTATTAATGTTAATTTCAGGTAAAATATATTGAGATTTCTAATTTGATTGAGAAAGTGTATCAAAAATAATCCCAAATGGATACTTTACTTTATCATAATCAGTTTTGGGAAAAAAAGCTTATTTACCAATGGTTGAATATTTTATTGTAAATCCTAATATGACATGTTACCCTATCAAATTAAATGATCTCTGTAGACTGAATTGTAACCAACTATTGCAGCATCATATATGATAAATACTCTATATGCAATTTTTATTAATTAAAATGACAACACTTTGCAGAAGGCACTGAAAAACAAATCTTGCATTTTGAAAGGCATATCCAAATTATTTGGCTTGCAAGTAAATCGAAAAAAAAAAAAAAAGACCGAAAGATTCGGTGATTTTTTAGATAACGATCTAATTTGAGTAGAGCTCGCTTCTTCAGGTTGTAATCGTCTTTCATCTTGTGTCCCTATTCTCTGCCATGCTGCATCATTCTTAAATTTGATTTGGCAGCAAGACTGAAAATAGAATTTTTAGATTTATATTTTCTCAGGTTCAGACTGTGCTTACAGAGAAAAAGGAGAATTAAAAACAGTAGTGCCTTTTCCCCAAAAGTGAAAACTAAGCTACTGACATTAAAAACTATTTTATTTTATTTTATTTTATTTTATTTTATTTTATTTTATTTTATTTTGTGTGTGTGTGTGTGCGCGTGCGTGTGTGTGTGTGTGTGTGTGTGTGTGTGTGTGTGTTTATGGGGTACTGAACTCAGGGCAAGTACTCTGCTATTGAAATATACTCTCTGCCTGTAAAGCCTATTTTATTTTCTACTCTCAGACAAGAAGCCATAGATAAGAGTTTAAACTTTCTAACTGGCCAAAACATATGAAATAATTATTTATGGAAATGTTGTTACAGGAAGCACAGGATTCTGCTTCTTTAGGAAAGGATAATAGAGAGAGTTAGTGACCCAGTGAATGCCCTGAGTGTGTGCTCATTAACACTTTGTGAACCATAGCACAGGAGACAGGAGAACAAGAGGTCACCAATGTCAGTGGAGTGAGAAGGCAGAGATCAGAGTTTGGGGAACTGAGATGACATTTATGGGTACTATGCTGCAGAAAAGGAATTGCTGGAAGGAAGCAACTCCATAACACTGCACGGGGCTGCACTTTACACTCCTGCTAAGCACTGCAACTTTCATACTTGTATAAAAGTCTACAAGGCCAGACAAGGAAGAACAACTGGTTAAAGGAATTCTAGTGGAAAAGGAACAAATTCTGGGCATCATAATTTGTGTTGGGTCGAATAACTTGTGCTGATCACAAAGGGCTTTCAACATTTAGTTACAGGAGTTGGGAAAAGAGAACTCATCACACCCTCTGAACTTTCAGTAAAGATTCTAGAATCTTCACATCTTAGAAGTTTCAGTAATTCAGTTAATGGAGAAAAGCCATTCTGTAGTAACTTCTGTATATTAAAGATAAATGAAAGCTATGAAAGGAGCAAGCTGATTTACAAATGCATTACCTACATGTGGTAATAAAACTCAGTGCTTCATTAAGGAATATAAAAAAATCTACACAGAGTAGACTGACACAATTTCAAATATAAAAACAAAGACTTTCAGATGTAAATGGGAGAAATTAAACAAAAATCAAACTGGAAGTGTCAGAAGATGGAAATACAGGCAAATAATTTTGAATGATTGCTATGAATATTTTCCAGGATTTAATGGTAGAAAACATAATAAAGGAAATACAGTAAAAAAAAATCTATGGAGTGTATCAATAGTTTATCAGTTAACTATGACACGGAATGAATGGAAATTCTAAAATTTTACATTATGATAATTATAATGTAAATGTCACTGTATCATTAACATTGTTTTACTATATAGAATAAAAATTAAGTTGTTTGAAAGTAAGATAAAAGAAATTATATTAACATAAGCAAAGAAAAGTAAAAGAATAAGAATAATTAGCAATGGAAAACAGCAAAATGTTCTAATAATTGAAATAAGAAAAACAGAGAAATTTAAATGAATATTTAAAAAATAACGTTCAAAAAATATCAGAATTGATAAAACCTATAAACCCACAGATTTATATTTTAATGAACATAACTGAAGTAATCACAAAAATACACATAAGAATAACATAATTGTGGTTCTGAACAATAAATTTTTTTTAAACAGACAGTAAAAGATACATAACAAACAAAAAAACAGTAATAAGAAAATCAGAGTTTTTTCCAAAGCAAAACTCAAGCTAGATGTTGATGGGACAGCAATTTAAAAGTACTAAAAGGTAAAAAATCTTATTCTAAATTTCTAAATTTAACAACAAAGAAAAACAAATAAAAACACATCTCCATAAACAACAGCTAGCTAAGATAATGCATCACCAGCAGATGAACAAAAACAAGAAATTTGGACAGGGCATGTAGCTCAGCAGCCTAAGTGCCTACCTAGCAAGCACAAGGTCACATGTTTGATTCCTGGTACCAAAACAAACAAACACCAATAAATTTTAAAAACTATAATTCAGACAGAAAATGAAAACATAAAATCTTCCAAAGACAAAAAAAGTACTAATATGTCTAAGTGTAAAGACAAATATCTTGGTCCATTAGACTTTTTTTTTTTTTTTTGTACAGGGGATCGAACTCATGACCTTGCACTTGCCAGGCAGGTGCTTACAATGCTGAGCCAAATCGTCTGCCAGGTCCATTAGATTTTTAACATTTCAAAATTAATTAACTATGGAATGTAAAAAAACTAACATTCTTTTATGGGGTTAGTAACATATATAAAAATAAGGTAAATAATGATAGCACAAAATATGAAAGCAAGCAAATGTAAGAACATACACCTAAAGGCAAAACCTTGAAAATCTTCACACAGAAAAAAAGCATAATTGCCTATTAAGCACAAGAATGAATGCTGAACATTAGTTCTCAGAGACACATAAGTTAAAGCCAGTTAGATAATTAATTCACACTACAATAGCTAAAATTAAAATGAGTGACATCAAATGTTAGTGAGGACAAGAAAAACTCATAATACTCATACACTGTGTGAGAGCATAAAACAAAAGGGCACAAGTTTTTCAGAAAGTTTTCTGGCATGTTTTTCATAAAGTAAACCATGAATGTATGTGTTTAGCAGTTCTCTGGCTACAAAAATTTATAAAACATGCTGAAGAATAACATTATTTATAGATGTCCCTCATAAGAAACAATACTCATACCCACCTCCCAAAAGATAGGCAATTGGTGATGCAGGATTCAATCAGCAATGAAAAGGAATTAATTTGGGAACCATGCATCACCATGAATGTAACAACAAATAAATGAATGAATGAATGAATGAATGAATAAATAAATAAATAAATAAAGTGAGTAAAGAAGCCACACACAATACTGTGCATACTACGGTTTTCTTTAAGTTACAATTAAGGGATGCATGGTTTCTATGTGATGATATAGAGGATAAGAAAAATGTCAGAAATGATCTCAAAAGAGTAAGCATGTTTAATGTTGAAAAAATAAGACTGGATTCCTTTTGCTGGGCTTAGCATGACTGCAAGAGTAAAAAGGGTATTTTTTCATGATAAAGCTAGTCTGTATTTTGATAAGAATATGAAATAAACAGTAAACACAATAGTCAAAACTTATCAAACTACACATTAAAATCCTGTTCATTTTACCATGTCTACATTACATATGAACTAGAAAAATACTAGAATCATAAAAACTAAATTGTTTTTTACTAACTCCATTCTTTTAATATGTAAGAACCAAGGTAGTTCCCTATTTGTGTTTCTATGTAGTGCATGTAACATTCTCTCTCTTTCTCTGCCTTTTTCCTTCTCTTTCTGTAAATTAAGATATTAGCCCCACCAATGCCTTTAACTTATTATGAGTAATCTACCAGTTGTACCTACTTTATCCTCAAAGCACTTTTTTTTTTTTGGTATTGGGAATTGAACCCAGGATCTTATGCTTGCCAAGCAGGTGCTAAGCAGCTGAGCTATATCCCTGCCCTCAAAGCACTTTTTAAAGGAAGCAGTACCTTCTAGGTATAACTTTTAATTCATGAATAATCAAATTATGCTCATGATTCATACAAAGATTTTTTTCTCCCAGTTTGTGTCTACTTGTCCAAGCACAGACCTCCAATTCCCCAGTAACTGGGATTAGACTCCACGCCATGCCTAGCTTCATACATATTTTTGAATCTCTCTTCATCTGTCATTTATTTTTTGTATCAGAAGTATATTTGTTTCCAGAAAGTTAGAACATCATTTTATGTTACTATTATCAATGTGTTAAACTCTAAGAAATATGAAGACTCCAATTATAATGTCTCATGTATATTTACCATGAAAGATGAGCAATAATTCACCTTTGCTGTATGTTACTGTGGAAGGAACAATGTTGTACTTTACCATCACTGAACCTTATGAGGAGTGAAAATGACTTGAGTGTGGCCCAGCTGTTGGTGGGGACAAGCATTTCTAGTTTTATCTCTTTAGTTTTATGAAATAAATAATTGGAACTAAAATAGTCTGTGGCTATAACATTACCATTAATTTTATTCATTATAGCCTTAATTATATTCAAAGAATATGGCAATACAGAATAAAAAGCAATATTATTTCAGTAGCAAGTATATGATTCTCTGCTTATCCTAATTGCTCTCCTAGCTCCCACTGGGAATCAGTTGCTTTTTAAATTTTATCTTTTGATTTTTAAATTTCGTGTCTTCATGCTTACCAGCAAGCTCTATGAAATTAAGAAGTGCATCTACCTTCCTAAGTACTGGACCCAAAACCTAGTACATAGCCTGACATGTGGTATATAGGCAAAACTAATATTTATTCCAGTTATTAGCACTTAAATTGGGCTCTACTTTCTCAAAACTAGACAATGTTGCTAGACATTGTGCTAAGTATTTTTATTTCTACTTCATTTTATATATTCCAGAGATATTATACATATTTTATTTTGGTTTCTCATTGTGCTTGTAAATAATATTAATAATCATAATAATCATAATGGACTTTGGAATCTTGCAATGCATCAGCACTATAGAATTTTTGATTTAATTATTGGTGTAAAATTATGAAGTAGGCAGCAGTTTTGCCTGACGCTGAAAAAAGAAAAAAGAAAACTGAGGCACCAGTGGGTTAAGTAATTGGTCCACAATGATCTAATAACAGGGAGAATTGGAGTGTAGAACCTAGTAGTCCAATCACAGAAACTTCACAGTTAGCTGCTACCTGTGTATCACTAATAACTATGTACTGAATAAATTGACTCTTTCCAGTTTTTATCTCCCTTAGTCAATCATCATCTTTACTGTGTGAAGGCAATTTCATTTTTTTTTTACATTTTCCTTTTAACTTTCCACTTAGCCTGGTTTCCTCCTTTGAAGCAAAGGATAGTCATAATTTTACAACGTTTTCAAAGTAAATACAATTTTTTTCCACTTTTAAAAGTTATTTTATTCTATCTGAACAGTGAATGTTACTCCTTGGGGGAAATGCCTCTTCAAGATTCAGTCTAGTGCCTTTTAATTTTCAATATAGAAAAAGAGAGAGTCAGTAACTTTATAACAATCCATTCTTAGAAAGTCAGCTTCCCCATTTGGTTGACTGAAGCTGTTTGACCAATCATATGTTTCTCCACACTGATTTCTAGTAGGAAAAATATGTCGAGAAGCCCAATGTATTGATGAGGGAGCTGGAGGAGAAACATACACCCACACACATGCACACACAGAGCACACACAGCACCCTTCTAATAAAAGTGTATCAATATGGGGAGAAGGGTAGATACATGCCTTTTTCCATAAAACAGACTACTTTGTGGAGAATGTTTTATTATAAATCTTAGAGAGACCAGATTGGATGGCAGCTGGTTCAAGAGGTTTTCTACCTCAGGCTTAAACTATAGTCATGAAACAAATTATTTCTACCCTTTGCACACTTCCTCTCTCCATAAACCAAGATGGGAAGAAGGAAGAATTATATTTGGAGGGATTATATGGAAACTGCCAAAAAGATGTCATGATTAGAACAAGAAGTTCCAGAACGAGAACCATTTTTTTCTCATAGAAGCATCAGATGAAATCTAATCAAATAAAAATGTATACCTTGGTGTACTTTTAAGTTTGTTTATATTTCATTATTTCATTTATTTATTCATTCAGTATTTACAAGGCTATGTAGGTTATATGAGAAAGTATGATGTGTTGTCTCCCCTCAATCGACTTTCTGTCTTGTGGGAATGTTTCTGGATCATTATTTTGAACATGACATGACTGGACTAGCTTTGTTTTCACAAATTCATGCATTTACATGTTGATCTAAAGCTGTACAGAAACAAATACTGTACAGAAACACAAAATGATATTCTTATTCCTTGAATTTATAATAGTAGATTTTGGAGGAAATTATAAAATTATAAGTATCCATAGATACTTATAAAAACACAGTGTAAAATTTTTGAGGGTATTGGGAAAACCCTTAACTCAGCAGGGGTAATAATAATAATAATAATTAAAACTTCCTATAATATTGTGAAAAGAAACTTAAATGTGCTCAGAAGATGAAAATATGGAAGAATGCTCTCGGGAGCATTCATGTTGTGACTCATTTCAGAAGTACAATAACAAAAGAAAACTAATGGAATCTGAAGAACATTGAGTTGTCAAGATTATCTCAAAACAATTTTAAATAGAAAATATATTTCCTGAACTAAGAGACAATTTCCATTTTATCCTTTTGTCTTTTTATACAGGGTTTCACTATGTAATTCAGGCTGGCCCTAAACTCATTTTGTAGCCCAGATTGGCCTCAAACCTGCAGCAATTCTCCTGCCTCAGTCTCCTGAGTGCTGGAATCATAGACATGTAACTGCCACCACATCAGACCTGGGGAACAATTCTGCTTTATTCCCTACTGAACTTGCAAAAGCAGTATAGCACTTGACATAAAAGAGATGCTCAACAATAGTTTTAAAAAGACAATCAAAGTAATAATGAATTGAAACAACAACAATGATTTTTCATGTCCTTAAGGGATAAATTGTAGTGATTTACAAAATCAAGGCGTAGAATATTGGACATAAAAGGAAATACATCTTTTTTAAACAAGAGAAGGTTATTAAAATTAAAGTAGATTATTTTGCAAAATAAATCAGGAATTTTATGCAGATAATAATACATAAGAATCCTAAAAGTAAATAAGATAATTTTTCATAACACTTTAGTATCATTCTTTTAAAGTTGAATACTTTAAAGTCTAGAGTTAATGAAGTTAGAATCATATATTGAAAGCTATCCATTTATTTTTATAACATATAAGTCCAGAAAGACCTTGAATATTTGAAACACTGTGAATGAGTATTTATACTGTTATAAAATACTGGTAAAGAGTTTTCTACTCCAAAGATTAAGAAATATTTGTGTGAGATCAACACTCTAAAACAAAAGGAAGATCTGCTTGTGCAAAAATTCCAGCAGCAATAGTAACTTCTCTACCATAAAGTTTGCCTTTCCCCACTATAGAATGGTATTTCTTTATAACTTTATCATAATTGTTATTACATCATATTTTATTAGTTGCTATCTGCTAACCTCTCATTAGACTGAACTCTTGAAATATAAGAACTTTAAGTTATTAACTAAGCCCAATATCTAGCACAGATCTGGCTCCTCAAATGGTCTTTTTATTTTCAGTGTTTTATTTAAGCACTTTTATGATATACTGAGACTCATAATACCTTGACTCCATTGTCACCATCCAGAATTAGTTGGGTTTTCCATTGAAAGCAGAGTTTATCAACATCAGAGTCCATAAATATTAATATATGTTGTATTCCTCTCCTTAAATCTTATAATGTAAATTCTCAAAGCTTATCTAAAGGGAAATTGCTGCATAGCAAGATCTCACCTATTTTCCTCACCTATTTTCATGGCTTATAATGTTGTCTTATTTTCTGTATTGCTTTTCATTCTACCCCCTTATTTTAATTTTGTAATGAGATAATATCACTTATTTCATTGGGTTTAGTTATTATATAATGCAGTGACAAGTTTCAAATCTGTATCTTTAAACAAAACGTTCTTACAGCTCTAATTTCTAAAGGGCAGCTAAGTTATTAATTATTCCCAAAATTGCTTCTAGTTTAATATCCTTTATTTCAACATTCTCCACAACCTGAATCTTACTGAAGTCAGACATAGGAGTCATCCTTGAATTTTTCAACACTCACACCTTCCAAAATAAATATCTGTAAATTAAATATTGATTATCTTCACAGGAATTTGCAAATCTTTTTATTCCCTTGCTCACTACCATGACCTAAATCTTTTTCTTTATACATTCTGATCCCAATGAATAGCAGTTACCTGAGCTACAAAATTAGGCATCACTCCTTATATTTACCTTTTTCTCTTTTTCACACAGCCAGATCTCAAGTCCTCTGAACTTTAGCTATAGAAATTACCCTTCATCTGTCCAGTTCTGCTGATTCCAATCTTATTAAGAAAAATTTCTTCTAGGATCTGCCATTCTATAACTTGTCTAATACATAATGTTAAAAATTATCATTAAAAACAATGCTGTAGAAAGAATAAAGGAAAGAAAAACATTTCAAGCAAAAAAAATTATATTGCTAAAGCTATAAATTTGCAAAGAGGTTGAGAGTTGGTACAGCAGAGGAGAGGAGCCTGATGAGGTGGTGAAGGGTGCAAGGATGACTCAGTGCGAGCTGAGAATGATACGAGGGGTTGTTTCAAATAACACTGGAGTAACACAATAGTATTTATTATCTCAAATTATCATTCGTGTTATTATAAAAATGGGTTCTGACTGAGGAGAGAGCAAGAAATTAAGTGGGGTAGATAACAGGTAAGAGGTGATGATATCAGCAAGTTATGGATGTGGAAATGAAGAATGTGCCTGGAATTGAGATTTAATTTGGAGATAAAATAAATGGATTTTTCTGATGGATTGAATATGAGATATAAGAGAAGAATAAATAATGACTACTGCTACTATAGTTTGGCTGTGAAACTTGCAAAATGTTGATGTCTCTCTCTATAGAGGTAGATCTGAAAGAAAAGATTTCAGAGAGGAAAGATTACAAATCAAATTTTCAAAGTGAATGCCGAAGTAGAGATGCTATGAGACATCCAGTTGGGGTGTACTAAGAATGATTTAATAAGACTTCTTTGAACCTTTCTACAGTTTCCTGGTACAATTCTCCCACCAAATAAACTGAATATCAGAGAAATGTTCTTGCCAGGTTCTTGCCATGTGCTAGGTGACAGAACTCCTAAGTGATCAAGTAATTATCAATAAAATATATAGTTACTAATCTATAAGCATTATGAACTTCACAAAAATTTGGGGTCATTGTTCTTAAAAACGGAACTTCTAATCGAATAATAATGATTATTAATAAGTAAAACAATTAACAAAAAAGCAAAACTAAGGATTATTCTAGAAAAGTAATGTTTCAGTATATCCACTGTCAGTATTCCCCAATACGATCACAATTTCTATGAAGATGTGATTATGTTGGCATTACTGAGAGGCTTCCACTGAGGTTTAGGAAGACATGAGGTAAGAATATGTAAGCTATTAAACTTAGTAGGTGAAAATAACTCAAGAAGTATGGAGGGAGACAGGGAGTATCATTCTTGAAGTTGGAAATTGGAAGCTTGGAAACAAGTTATAGCAAATGTAACATCTGGTAGAGGAGGTAGAGAAAGAAAAAAATCAAAGTGGACTTTAGAGAAAACATGTGTTAGAGTAAACAGCAATAATGTTGTGGAAATTAAGCCTTTAATACCTACAAGATCCTATTTACCAAAGTCATAGTCCTTTGTAGAGCAAAGGAAAATGGAAAAATTAAAGTCTGATCATAGCAAATAGGGGACTAATAAGAACACTATTTTCTCCAAACTCATCTCAAAGGACTGTATTTTGGTCAGGTTTAAGGACAACATGGAAAAATATCATTTGTGAAGTTAAGGATAATCATTTTGTTTGTTTGTTTGTTTGTTGTCGTAGTTGGCTTTTTGAGATACGGTTTCCCTATGCAGTTCAGGCTGGCCTTGAATTCACTCTGTAACCCAGGTTGTACTTGAACTTGCAACAATCCTCCTCTCTCAGCCTCCCAAGTGCTGACATTACAGCTGTGCACCACCAAGCCTAGTGCCAATAGCTCCATTTAATATTTTATAGAACTTAGAACTTTTATGAATAACAATTTCTCAATTATTTTCTGTTGATTTTTACTATGAGAAAAAATAGGCTTTTATCAGGTAAACTTGTAAGATGATGTTTTAAAATACTTAAGAGATTAATGGTTGTAACTTCTAATAGCTTATTACTATAAACTAGAGAGCTTTTACAAAACAAGTACTTGGGCTCCACCCACATGAAACTTCAGTGCATTGGTCTGAGATGTGGTATTAAGACAAAAAACTTCTGAAATGCAACTATAAAATAAAATCAGGATCTATTTAAACTTCTGTGCATTTAATAAATTTTATTATTATATAAGTTATTAATATAAGCTAAATACTTTATAAGAAGTTCTATATAAGAAAGGAATCCAGCATGTTCTTGCATGCTTAAACTGTGTACTAGCTTCAGTTTCAGATTTGGCGCATACTACCTCTGGAGGCTAATTTGAATGTTATGCCAGTTGCATGATCTGGCAGAAAACTAGTCAAGTTAAAAAGGACCATGAATTTAAAAAACAATTTTAAAATTCAGATTTGTGTTATGAGCAATAGATAAAGGAAAGGAATTTCTTTTTTTTTTTTCAAATTTCTCTTCTTGTCCTCTTTTTCCCATGTTGCATAGACACTAAATCTCATCTTACATTGATATTGGAGATTAATGAACAAAAAGGTCATGAAAAGTTGGTTCATCCACAACTTAATATTCAATGCAGTAGCTAAGGGACTGGGGATTTAGTTCAGTGGCACAGTGCCTGCCTGGCAAGCGTGAGGTCCTGAGTTCAACTTCCAGTACCCAAAAACAAAATCAAAACAAACAACAACAAAAACAGACAGAAAACCCAACAACAACAACAACAAAAGACACAAAAAGGATGAAACTCCAATCCTGCAGAAATCAAAACTTAATGTTATAAATTTTTTGATAAATTCTTTATTTCCAGAGGGGAAAAATCAAAGGCATTTTGTTTATCCTCAATAGAAAGTAAGCTTTTGTGTATATAAAACTTACTCCTACTATATAATAGGATGCCCAATAGATCTACACATACATATTTTCAACATGTATTTGTTGAATAAAATTTCACAGATATTATAACAAAGTAACAGAAAGGTTAATTGGTTTGTCCAAATTCAAAAAATCTCACAGTGAGGGAAAGGTCACAAAGAGACTCAAGTAATCTAAATCCATATCTTTTTCTTTATTTTGCAAGTTTAATCCTAAAATTCATAGAAACACAATTATTTTAACTTATTTTACAAGAATTAACAGGGGTTTTTGCCAGCTACATAATCCCAGCTGTAACAAAAATGATGCATCATTGATCATGCAGCATTGAAAATGTACAAATTGAGCCTTGAAGAAAGGTTGTGGAACCATTTTACACTTACCTGAAGAATTTATATTTCTCTTAGGTTTTTGCAGTATGCTGAGGGGAAGGTGGGCAAATACACTTGTTACAGAATTTTTTATTTCAATGAGCAGAATTAAGTAAAAAAAATCACACTTATAGATGAAAAGATAAAATTTATACTCTGAAATTATTAGGTAACACATAATTGACTGCGTATGGCAATGGGATGCCACAATTTCTGTTTTCAGAAGAGTGTGATTTAACCTGCCTCTAAGGATAGACAATGTGAGTGGGACAGTGATGTTCACATTATTGTCATCAGGGAAGTTCTTGGATTGTTTGAACCTGACAAGAAATAGAAAAGGAGTGTTCATAGCACTCCATGTTTAGACATTTGGGATATAAAGTAGAAAATATGTTTTAAAAGCCACTTATAATTGTTAACATTATTTTATTCTGAAAGAAAAATGTTTATAAAATTAACAATGTACCTATGTCTCCTACTTTATAGTTTATATAAGAACTAAAATATTGATGTTTATGAATATAACTGATTTCCCTTATATGCTACCTGAATCAGCATTATATGCTGTCTCTTAAATGTTCTATTACATAATGTTGACCCTCCTTTTTCAATATAATAGTCCAACTTTTATTAAAAAAAGAAAGATTCTTAGGTGTCATGTGATCAATAGATATAAGTACCTTCATTTTTAAAATTAGTCTAAGGCTATTTTCCTTTTACTGTTGTATAAACAGGGAATTGGAGGGTAAAATAGTTAAAACTTAATGCTATAGTGCTAATGTGGCTTTTAAATCACGTCAGCTGCAATCACTGCATTATAATTAACAATTTATTGAACCAGCAATAAAATGAACATCACATTACTTCTTAAAGCAGCAGAATAAAATGGCTAATAAATAGCATAAGCCAGACAAATTGCAGAGTAATAGAAATTTTCTTAAGATTTATGGTGTGCAGAAAGATGGATGTGCTATTAGTAGGAGCTCCAATACTTGACAAAATTCTTTCACAAAGACATTGTTACTGTGCATGTCAGAGTTCACAAGTCTAAGTGGTTTATCCAAATTTCAGCTCTCTGCTATTACAGTGGAAAATACTCATTACAAGGTTTTGAAACTGCAAGCAATGTGTACATTTGCCAACATTCAGACTGCTACTGCCAAAAAGATACTAAAATATTTTATAAACTGTCAAATAACAAGTCTGCTAGCTTAATCTGAATCTATTTTATATTATACAGACTGTAAAAACTATTACATTAATTCACTTCCTGCAAAACTTTTTAAGAGCACAAAGAACAGCCCATGAAGAGATGGGGGAAAGTAAGTGCTTTTTATGTCTTGAAACTCTAACAATGCCATATTTCTGTGAAGGAATCATTATAGTTTTCTTCAAATGCAGTTACACACATTTTAATACATGCTGACAAAAGGAAGGTACTAATGGAAAAACAGCATATTCTCAGTGTTCCTGCTAATAACATGTATTGTGATGCTTTGTTTCTGAACTTGAGCTCTAATGTTCATGATTTAGGGTAAGAATAATATAATTTAATTATATGATCATGTGCAAAAACTTATAAATATTTTATTATGGGTTAATTTTGAGTTTTGTTTTGGAAGTATTAGTAGTAACAGTATTAGTAGCAATTATGGTGGTAGACAACAGGTTCAATTTTCCCCCAAAACTCGTGAAGAGAGTTGGGACACTAATTAATTCATTTCAAAAAAGAAATTATTTTCTCTTGTACAAATTGAGATATGTTATTCAAACATTTATCAAATATCTGTTTCAAAGTCATAATTTAACAAAATTCCATACTAATATCTGTTATTGCTAAAGATAATTCCCGTGGATTAAATTGCATAGCACTTGCTGTGATGTGTTCTCCTTAAAAACTGAAAATGAGATAAAATTTGCTTAACATCTTATATTATAATGCATATAGAACTGTATGAGTTAGAGTTTGTCAGCAATATAGTAGAAAATGTAATACAGGAGATAAAATGAACCCAAACATATTTCCAATTGGGAAGGACACACTTGACTGCTATGTTGGTTACTTTTCTCTCATTACTGAGACAAAATATTCAACACCCAAAATTAAGAATAAAAGGTTTATTTTGCTCATAGTTTGTAGAGGTTTCTCATAATTTGTTGGGTCCAAGACAGGCTGATGACAGAGGAGTAACAGTTCATGGAAGTAGAAGATAGCAAAAGTAACAAGAGCAAAAAGAGATGAGCATGAGAGAAGACTCTTTCTGTACTTTATACTGTATGCGGCTCACATCCATGTGGATGCAACACTAGCACCCAATATCTCAGTATTGGTCCATGAATCAATCACGAATTCTAGAAGCCTAACTATCTAAACACAAGCCATAACATCCATCCTCTGGCCCCACAAAGACTCATGGATAGCCCTTATGCAAAATACAGTCCATCTCCAAAAGTTGTCAAAGTCCTAACAGTTTCTGCATGGCTGAAAAACCTAAGTTCCAAATCTCCTCTGAGATCTAAAGCAAACTCTTAGCTGCAAACCTCTGTACACATAAAAAGCTAGACACTTCCAACATAAAATGGCACAAGATTCAATAGCATTACCATTCCAAAAAATACGAACAGGACTGCAAGTGATTGGGACCAAAGCAAGTTCAACATCCAGCAGGGCAAATAATAAGTCCTATAGTTCCATGTAGAATATCCTAAGCAATCTGTGGCAAATCTTGAGCTCCAAAGGGCTTGTGTGACTCCACCCCTATTGTCCTTTCAGTGGTTGTAATTCCCATAGCTTCTCTCTTAGGCCTACTCTGCTAAATTCTTGTAGCTTTCCTTAGGTGATCCACATTCCTGGCTCTTTCAAACTTCTGGGGTCTCTGCTGTGCCTTTGGCTTTTCCCTCACAGACTCACACATTGCTCCCTCAGGAGCATACTGTGTGACCTTCCAGGCCTTCTGAAATTGGGGTGGAAGCCTTCCTCACCTCATAACTTTTCCATTTTGCCTGCACCTAAAACCAATGCCATGTGGATGATGCCAAGTTCTGCTGCCAGCTAGAGTAGTAGCCAGGCTTTCTTTTCACTTGGCTATGTGAATTGAGTTTCTTGATCACTGAGTACCCTAAACCTGATTCTAAGGAACAAATTTTCCAAATTCCTGCCATTCTAAAACCTGATTCAGCAACCAACATTTTGGAACCTGGTATAGTTACTGCCCCCATTCTGGAATATAATGTGGCTTCCATCATTCTGCACATGGTACTCTGCAGTTTTCTCCTCAAATAAAAGACTTAATTTGTACTTCTGAGGATGCAAAGTGTGGCCATTTGCTGCTTACTATGATACTCTCTGGCCACCTTTTCTACTCTATTCCTTCTCAGCAATCAAGATCTCCTCAGCTTTACCTTTGTGGTCCACAGATTTACTAGAGCTTACATTCTAGCCAAACTCACATTTTAAATCATTCTTTATGGCTCATTGCTCTTGGTTCTCAAAATAAATCTAAGAGGCCCAACAGTAGCTATGCCACTGCCTCAACATTATACTACCTAGAAATTTCTCCTGCCAGATTAATTAGACTTTAATCATAGTTTCTAGCAAAATCTCTGGACATGAGCAAAATGCAAACAAACTTTTTGTCAAGCTATAGGACACATCATTTGTAGTCCAACGGCGAATGCAGCCCTTTTGCCAGGAGAAACCTCCTGAACCTGGTCTTTACCAGTGAGATTTCTGTCAGCCTTCTGGTCTTGTGAGCTCTGACCAGAATCCCCCAAACAGAGCAGCCTAAGTCATTCCAGCTCTATTCTATCACAGGGGATCTCTGAACCCTTCCAAATGCTTCTCACAAGCCATTCCTAAAGGTTCTTGAACCACATAGTCATAGCACTGACTCCAATTCTCTGATACCAAAATCTGTGTTGGTTACTTTTCTCTCATTACTGAGAAAAAATACCCAGTGCTCCAAATTAAGGAAGGAAAGGTTTATTTTACTCTCAGTCTGTGGACGTTTTAGTCCATAATCTACTGGTGCCAAGATAGATTCATGGTAGAAGGCAATAGTTTATAGTGACAGAAGACAGAAAAAGTAACAAGAACAAAAAGGGAGGAGTATTGGAAAAGACTCTTTCTGTTCTCCTATATTATATGTAGGCCACAACCACTTGGATGTAGCATTCACACCCGTAATTCCAACACTGACCATGAATCAGTCACAAATTCTAGAAGCCAGTCTATATGACTGCGTGAGGATTTGAGGGATACCTGGACACAATCCATAACAAGTGCTAAACAAATATTCCAAATAGTCTTTCATGCATTTCATAGATTTTTCAGTTAGGTCTTTGGAATTAAAACTTTGTAACAGTTTCTTACTTCCTAGAATGATGGTTCTATTACAATATAATATATTCATGAAATAAAAATAAGTTTAAAAATCATTTAAGAATCTTCCTTTCTTTTGAGTATCAATTCCATGTGGGCTGCTCACATATTCATATTTGTTAGGAAAAGAGGCATTGCATATTTTTTGTTACAAATTATTTTTACATTGGCCAGACTTTAAAAAAAATAGAGTTTGGCTCTCTTAAGAGTGAGGAATAGAGGAGATTCCTCATGAAACTCAAACTAGAAATTCTATTTACCCTGTTGTATTTCCCTTGTAGATATATTCTCAAAATAGTTAAATGTCATATTATAGTGATACATGCCTATCTATATTTGTAACAGCACAATTCATAACAGCTAAGGCTTGGAAGCATCCTGTATGTTCATCAGCAAATAAATGGATAGTGAAAATGTGGTATTTACACACAATTAACACACTTAGAGAAAAGAAATATAAACTTGCATCATTTGGAGGAAAATGAATGCAACTTGAGGCCATAATATTAAGTGAAATAAACCAGACATATAAGCTTAAATATCACACAATTTCTCCTATATGAGAAATCCAAATTATAAATGAAAAGCTAAATAAAAGATAGATAATAGAAGGTAAAGAGAGAGAGAGATCTTTCTCAAATGGAAAGAGGGTCAAAAGATGGAGAAAAGGGGAAAGGAGGGAAGGAAAAGTGGATGCACAAAGGAATTACAATGTGTTATGTACAAGTACTAACTCTATACAAGGAATTGTAGCATTATGTGTTGCAAACCTGTACAAACACATTTTTTAAAGTGAGGGTAGACACATTTACTGTCTAGTAAGGGAGTTGTAGTTTCCTAAGCCTAGGGTTTCTCTGGTATGTTGAAACCCCCAATGTGGGTATCTGTCCCCTGTCTCTCTTCACATTGCCCTGTGGAAATTGGGCACCGGAGAACATATTGAGAAAATAGGATTTGTCTTGATCTAGCTATAATTTTGACTAGTAACTGTCTCTTGTCTCTAAATCAAATATTTCTTTTGTTACTATCTACTAAACTTGCACAGCCTAAATTAAGAATTTGTAAGGTCAGAGATTAAGTTATTATTCACAATTTTCAATTTTTAAGAGGAGACATTTATATGTGTATGTGCATACATACATATATATTTATATCTATATATTTTAAATCTTTGCCTTAGTCTTTGAACAGCTTACAACTTTGTAGATGAAGTAAAATAATTAAATAAATATCAATAAAACAAAGAGGGAATCTCATTACAGGAGATATACGAAGTTGTTGATTTGTCAGAGAGAGAAAATCTTACATATGAGGTAATCAGGAACATTTCAGAGTAAGGTGGATATCTTATTTCCTTTGTCAAACATGTGTAGGATTTTAAAAATACATATGAAGAAAAAAAGATAAGATTTTATTTGGTAGAAATACATATTTGAGTAATACTGCATAAGCAGAGACATGAAAACATGTTGCAAATGCCTGTGTCCAATCTATCTAGGTGTGGCAAGAGATTAAAATGAGAGATGTGGAGTAAGCTAGGCAGTGTAAATGTTATGGATTAAAAACTGGAGGTCAACTTAATACCAACTGAATTCAGTCAGCATGGTGCTGAGCATAGATGTTCCACCTGCAGAATATTGCCAGCATAAATAGAGATGTGGAGAAGGAGAGGCTAGGCATTGTGGGTTCTCCTTTCTATTGCTGTTTGAACCATATCCTGGAGGAGCTCATCATGACTAGCTTCCTTAATGTGTGTTTGACCTTGTTGGTGAGCTGTGGTTTACTTTGGGGGAGCTCTGGTCCTTAAATCGAGCATCGCTTCCTGGCTCCAGAGGGGAAGACGTTTTCTGCTTAATCTCCAGAACAAATTCATCAAGCTGGCTTTCTGGCATGTACTTGACTATTCTTATCATCAGAGGACCTTGGTACCTCTATGTCACTGAGGATGGCTGTTGTGCTTTTCAGGACAACCCTGCTCTTTGTTTTTTCTTCTCGGCTCCAGTGTAGAACCCTCAACCTATCAGCACAAGTCCTTCATCCCACTGACCTTTGGGTCTTCCAAACACAGATCCATAAGAGAGACTGGCATGAGTCCTTCTCGTGGGCTCTAGACCTCTAATGGGACTTGTGGGAGGCTTCTCATGAGCTCTGAGTCTTCATCTGGACTCATTCAAGACATTGCTGTGGGATTCAGGCCCTTGGCTAAATATTCTGTCTTTAGTGTTGTGGATAGATTTCCTGCACTTTCATATGTTCAACTCTGGGTGATAATCATAAATAATGTTATAAATTCTGTGTCCTGATTATAATTTTTCTCCTCCCAACCTCTGACTACAGCAGTAAGTAAACTTTTAGAAGCAGAGCTGTGCTCAGTGGACTTTGGCAATGAAAAGGACAGCCATACAAAGATATATATAGCATATATCTTATCCATAGCTACACATGCCATGTCTTAAACACAAGAAAAATAAAATTCACACATAGTAACACACCCTGTAAACTAAAAGTCTTTTTGCTCATTTACATGCTATAACAAAAATAACTTTTAAGAAGCTGAGAATAATCCATGTGTGATGATACATATGTATATTTCTACCCTTAAAGGGACTGAGTTCAAAGCCAGTTTGTGTTACATAGCCAGATCTTCTTTAAAAAAAAAATAAACAAATGGGAATTGGGGCTATTCTATGATAAAATGATGACATCTATATGTACTTCCCTATTTTCTTAATTTATGATTATTACTGTTTTCCAATGTATTACAAATAATAAAGTATTACAAATAATAAATGAATTCATTACACCAAAATGCCAAACAATAGAGAGCTTCACTTGATAAATCATTCATTTTAAACATTTTAAAAATAAAATGGCTATCATACCTTTTTCTGAAGACTTAGAGTGACTCTGAGCATTGCTTTTTTCAATCCATATGTAATCCAGTTCCAAGAATTAATACTCATTTTCCTTTTAATATATTTTTCTAGAGATTTTTCCCTGCTAAGGACTTTTGAATTGATGACTAAAATTTCTGATTGCATTTCAAAGTCAAAATGGAAAAAGAAGCATGAAAATTCAAAAGGTCTATATTCCCATGTTCATTTAACACTATTTACAGTAGCCAAAATATTTACATGTCCACCAACAGACAAAGGGATATGGAAAATGTTGTACATATATACAGTGAGTTCAGCCTTGACACAGAAATAAGACTTGAAGACATTTTATTAAGTGAAATGAGCCAGGCACAGAACAACAAACATTACATGATCACATATATATGTGCAGTGCAAAAAAGTTGACCTAAAAGGAGCACAGTAAAATGGTGGTTACCAGGGGCTACTGGTTGAGGGTCAGTGCTATATTTGTCAAAGGACAGAAAATTTTATTTAGATGAAGGAGTAAGTTCAAGAGATCTATTGTTGGGTATATTATACTGACTATAGTTAATAATTCTATTGAATATTTGGAAATCACTATGAGATTCTATATTGTCTCCATACTACAAAAAATAAGCATTGTAGCTAATATATATGTGAAATAGCTTCATTTAGATATTCAGTAATATATACTTGTATCAAAATATTATGCTGTATGCCATAAATATAGATATTTTCACTTTTTTAGAGACAAGGAAAAAGTCAAATATGAAATGATCAATATCCTTTTCCTTTTACATTGAAAAAAATGAAATTATAAACAAGCTTAATATTTAGGCTGAAATTTACAAAACATTGATCATAATAAGGAAATGTGATTTATCCCATCAAGTAAAAGAAATAACCTTAGCACATCCATTAGGATATTAATTTTGCATAAAATGCACTTGAAATTACTGAACTTCTAATCTTATTCATTCAAAAAACTCCTTTTGTAAAGGAGACACATGATCTTGTAGAACAAAATTCAGCTGTCATTAATCAAGAAGTTATCAATTTAGATGGTCTGGATGAAGAATTCCAAACAACTCCCCCACCACACACACATTCATGCACATGTGTGTGTGAGCACACTATGCACTATTAGTGGATGGGTCAGAACGGGCCAGAGGTTCCTTTTTAAGTCCTTTCATTAATGCATAAGAGTATCACTATGTAGCTTACTAAAATTCTGTTTTTCAAGCAAAGATGAGTTCCATAATGAAACATTTTCTGAAAATCCTATTTCTCTCCTCCCAGCTACATCTTACTCTCTGTATGAGAGTGCCCAACTATCTCATTTTGCTAATAAACTCATTTATGAAACAGCAAACTTCATTTAAATTCAGGAAAGTCATAGACCAATTAGGAATATTAGATGATCATATACAGTGCACAAAGACAGGCTCTGGGATAGACAATAAGGCCTATTATGAATTATACCAAGAACACTTTTCATCCGCTAACATTTATATTAAATACTCTTAAAAATCTTATGCTTTTCTTTGTGGGTAGTAATAGGTTACTTGTTTAGGAAATCATTGGTTTGAGGTCTCTCTGTGTTGGTAGGCTTTCCCTTCAAACCTTCGCTTAATTTATCCTTCTTACATTCTTCATAGCTTCTCTAAGAATCTTTTTCAACATTTAAAAAGATGAACATGTAGGAAAATATCTGTGCAGGCGTAGATATACTGAGGATATGGATAGCTGACCTCTTTACCTATTTTCTTTCTCTGGAAACTTTTCATTTAAAGAGGGAAGACCTAAATCACGGATGCATATTGAAACTCCAAATATATAGTTTCATCTATAAGAAAAGCAAGTGGACCAAGCATTGTCTTTATCTCCCTGTGCTGGCTTTATTATGTATTCCCTCTGTAAGGATACTTGATATCTTTTCACTGTATTGTGGCTCAACTATATGCCACTTATCAGGCCAATTTACACAGTGATACTATTATTCAAAATAGTCCCAGCATTCATATTCAGACTCCAGTAAAAGAAGGCTTATTGGTCTCTTCTCTACTGCATTAACCTGCCCATATTATGATGTCAATTGCAGACTTTTGTTGTTCTCATAGTAACTTAAAGTGACTAATCACTTGCATGCAATTAGGGTATTCTGGTTAAGTTGCTTGTGCTCAACTACCAAAGCTCAGCTCATGGACTGGAACCTATGATATACTCATGTTTTCTTTACGGACATACTGCTTTAAAAGATTAAGTCCACTAGCATGCATGTATTCCCTTTTTATTTTGAGTTCTGACCCTGAATTTTAGTGACATGTTTCAAAATTTGGTGTATTATAGAAGAAATAAAGAAAAATGTTGCAAATAAGCCTGCTTTACATTCACAAATTCTGCTCAACAATATATTAGGAAATCTCACCGAATCATGTTGGACAGTTTGAGACCAGTCAGCTCCCTGGTAAGTTAAGATTCTGAAGTTTGGTTTGTCATTCCCACCAAACCAGTCAGATTTAGGCCCTTATCTCTCCAGTCATGTAAGACACTTAATGCTGGGATGAGGAGACATTACATGATCTATGTCAATAACTCATATGTCTATGTCCATGCAGACTTCACCAATCAATCACAGGACACTATTCAGTTTAAATAAGATGTTAGAATGTTTTCCTATATTTCTTCTGACAGCCAGTACAAATCAAGTAGACTTGACAACCAAGATGAAACCTATTTGCCATCCTTGATCTAGTAGTATGCTCCACCTTTCTAACGACCTGCCCTGCTGTTAATAAATTCTCATGTTTGGCCAGTGCCTTTGAAGCGCTCTTTCTCCTCTTTTCTGAGAATGGAGATATGTCTCAGTAAGTTACATAGCTACCCCTTTATGAGCTTAAAAGTGTCTTTGGGCTCTTCAACATTTCACTTTTAATTATCGAACTTACCAGTCTCATTTCCTGATGCACTGGATTTCACCAAGATTGTCTTTTTCTGCCAATCTATGACAGGGATGAATCATCTAGACAGTCTACATTTTTTTAACTTTTTCTCAAAATTGCCTCAGCTATTTCTCTTTTATATTATTACTCTCCCAGATACAGGTAAGCCTCACAAAGACTCTGTAGAAAAACATTTACCTGAAGTTAATGCTTATGAAGAAAGAGATAAGATAAAACCCAGGATAGGACCAAGTTATGAGCAAAGTGGCAGAATACGAGCAAATACAGTTACTTGCTCATGAGGCTGATGCTGATGCCTCTCAATCAGTCTTGACTTAAACAGCAGATTGAATACATTGGTGGTAAATATGTTTATGAGTGAACATATAAGTATTTATATTATAAAAATAAGTCTTCTGTAATCTCTTGCATTAAAAGCACAATTTGATTCATGAATGGTTTTTAAATAGATACATGACTTGTCAATTGCATGTCAAATAATTACATAGATGTGTGAAACATGTATCTCTTATTTCTATGTGTCTCTATACCTGGAAATAATTATATGAGGCAGCCATTTTGAAATGAATTAATGAGTATTCAAAGGTTACACAGAAGTAAACTTCACATCTATGCCAACAAGTCTCACAGTTCTTAAAATATTTTCTCTTTACATATTGAGTATTGTGATCCAGGTTGATCTGTCTCTGAGATCCTCATCATATACTTCATGGGCTTGTATTGACTAATTCATCTTTCTTTAATATCTTCTTTCAAAAGTTGAGTTCAGGTAGCAAAAGTTTTCACTGGGTGTATTCCAAGATCCAATAGATACTAAGTCTTTCCTTTATTGCATTAAATAATAAATGTGGTTCATAAGTGATTCTGTTGAAATTTTGTACATTTCTTCTAGAGAAATTTCAAATCTAATATTCATTCAGAAAGTGACTAGCCCACTGGTCCCTATATTTTCATTTTGTCTTAAATTTAATAAATTGTAAACTATGCTTTTTGGCATAGTTTGTCTCCTGACAACATATTCACTCACAAAGATGGAGGCCTTTTAGATTTGTTTTTCATATTCTGTGTTCATCTGTGTGTCATCAAATAGTGTGAATCCTGGATAAAAATTTTCAGCAGTTGCTATGGTCCTGTATGAATGCTGAGAATTCTGCATAAGAAGAAACTGTGACTCTTTAGAGTTATCAACTGAGAGGGATTCTTCAGACCCTTTTTAGTTTGACAGCAGCTTGAATACACCTGGAAGCCTGATGTGCTAAGTCACACAGAAAGACCAAAAAAGACAGGATGCACATGCAGCCTTTTAAATCAGAAATGTATAATTGGGTATTAAGTCCAGAAGCCCACAATTGTCAGAGAGAAATCTATACCAGGTCAAAATGATACATTGCTCTTTTAATTTTTATATCTTATTCACTTTTATATGACACATTTGTCTGAGATTCCTTTTAGAAAGTTCTTATACTTAAAGCAAAAACAAAATGAAATTAGACAAACAGGTGCAGTAAGATGATTACAACATGCATGTGTTTTTAAACTGCAAACAATTATTTACTCACTGGAAGTCTAATAGATTGTCAACATGACATAGATCAAAGCTCAGTGACAAAACAATCAGAATTGTTTTGTTAAGAAGACTACTTGGTTAGAGTGAAGCTGTGCAGTATTTGACTTTGAATGCCTGTTTTTATTCCTAAACTGCTTCTTACATAAGCATAATTTTCATCTATAATATCACAATTAAATGTGACAATATGACTTAGTGCTTAGATGCATTTCAGATTCATTGCAAATGTGAGTTTCCACTTTTACTTGTATCTCATTTCATAAAATTGCTGCACTTCTCTGGACCAATTTTGTAAGTCTAAAACCAAGAATTTAATCTAGCTAAAATCTTATGATACTGTAATGTACGACACTGGTTGGGTGTAGTCAGTTAGGCATAAGTTGCAAACCCAGGTTTCAGTTTGCAAACCCAGCAAATAAAATCAATGTGTGCAGCTGTGCAATGAAAAACAGTGAAAAGTGATAAACTAAAGAATACATAGATATGCCTAAAGCATTACACATTTTGAAACCTGAGAAAGTGTGCCTGCCAAACAAAACATTCTCTTGGGTCATGTTTGAATTCTTGGCTCTAACATTTTCAATTTCAAATCGAGAGCCTTTAAATATTGATCTCCATTGCCCCCCCAGCACCTCAGATTGTTGACAGGGCTGTCAGAAAATGAATCAATTGTACTTTTAAGTCAAACTAATCAGTTACGGCCTGTGCAAGAATTTTTCATAGACATTAGCATCTCTTGAAAAATACACTTTTGGAGCTACCCACATCAGCACAGAGGAAAACAGAATGTTGAGAAAACCAGATCAGAACATAACCAAGCAGACTGTTCTGTTTGTGGCTATGTTGTGGTTTGGCTGAAGAGAAATCACCTCACAGGATTCTTTTAAGATTTATGCCTTTGTGGCAAGTGTGTGTGTGTGTGTGTGTGTGTGTGTGTGTATGTTTGTCCCTGCCATGAATATGCCTGAAAAACTGCAAAATGAAAATGCAAAATAACAACTATATTTAGATACACTCCCACACAGACATTAAAGCTTAATATTTCACTGAACACCACATGGAAAGACTGAATTAATATCCATAACTCTTCTATATCACTCATGCTTCAAGGTTCTGTCACTATAGATTTCTTTGGCCTACATAGTTGCAAAATTAGCTACCAACAATAATCTTTCTTTAATGTAGCATTCAACTGTACTTCATAAGTAAAATTTCAATAGATTTATTCTCTTTTGGCTCTGTATATTTACAAAATTTTCATTGATGTTGCAATAAATGACAAATTTCTGCCCAATAAAATTAAACACGAGTAGACTTGGGGCAATTATTTATAATTCAATGTTATGTATCAAGATAAGCATAAGACCGAAATCATTTATATTATAGAGTATTTTCTCAGTGCTTCAACCAAATAGTATGTGATATGATATCATGAAGTCATTTAACTTCTTTGGCCTTTATTGCCTTCTGTGTGAAAAAGTGTTGATGAAGGTGAATACTGAAATGTTTTGCTATTTGTACTATTTTTACTCTTACTAGAACATATTGGTGAACTGAATTATTGAATTAAGGCTAAATGTTATTAGAAATTGCATTCATATAACATTGAGGAATGTTAAGGCAGTAGGAAGCACCAAAATTTAACCATGGATTAATTTCTTATGCAAACATTGAAATACAGAGGTAGAATATTTCTAACATGAGCAAAGAAGTGGAAATATTAAAATATAGCTTAAATTAGAAAAAAATTAGAAGAATGCTGCCAAACTGTGTCCAACAGTATCAACATTAAATAATTTTTATTTTGCTTTAAATATCAATCAAAATTATATAGTGTTGAATATTAAAATTAGTTGGAATATAGGGACTATTTAGAACAATCAGTAATAATATGATTACATCATAACAAAAATGAATAAACTTGAAATTCTTATAAATTAGACCACAATTCTTAAAATATGTTTATTCTCTCTATATATTTTTAAAATAGTTTACAACAATGGGAGCAACAAATAACTTCTCCAACACTAGCCTGGGATCAAATATCTAACAGGAGATGAAATAAACATTGAATTATAGCAATATTAAAATATATCCTAAAAGAAGTGTATGTGAAATTATTTAATTAGGGCCTTTAAAAAAGAATATAGCTCTTTTCATCATTGATGTTTTCTTGTTGAATAATATTTTTGATATGGAAATGAAGTTGTAGTGTAGGTTCCCTGATTCATTTAATAAGTCTTTATTGAGCGCTGTTGGTTCACGACATTGGATGGGACAATATCTATGTGCTCTCTTAAGTGATTGCCCATGAGAGGATTTGTAATATTTTACAGACACAGTATAATTACAGTGCCCAAACAGCAGTTCATTCTTCTCAAAGAATAGTTTTTAAATGATCCTCCCTATACCATAGCTAAGAGAAAAATTCTGACAAATAACTGAAAAAATAAAGTAGCAAATGGAGCAATGATACATCCCAGGAGAAAACTATAGAGTCAAACAACTCTCCTCGGTGTTGTTTTCTTAACAATAGAAGATGTGAAACTTTTTCAAAGAATATTAAATGAATACCAGTATAGCATAGAAATCTATTCAACACATAGTAATGAATTGTTATTATATTAAAAGAATTAGTAATGAATTCTTATTCTATTAAAAAATGCCAGTATAGCATAGAAATCTAACTATTCAAAATATAGTTATGAATTCTTATTCTATTGAGATCTATCAGGTGAAGGAGTAAAGCCTAAGATGAGTTCTACAATTACTCATAGGTCTGTAAAGCAAGTAGCAGGCATGGCAGCCTCGATGCTATAGAATGATATGAAAAAAAGATAATTTAAATTGCACCTTAGTGAATTATCATTAGATGTTTGGTCATAAGGATGTGGAAAATTACATCAGAATAAAAGTGAATATATGTGTCTCATTAAAGAGTTTAGAGTCTATTTCAGCATGTCATTTGTATATCTCATGAAGTTTCATTGTGTGGATACTATTATGTTCCTATAAACCCATCTGGAGGAGCATTTGGATTATTACAGTCAAAGAGTGACACCATGAACAGCTAAGACAGGCAACATTTCCTACTAAAACTTGTTAGTTGGAAAGGGACATGAAATTAGAATGACATTGCATCACATTTGGGTAGATATTATAAATAGGCTTAATTCTTCATCTGCCAATAGATCATGCACATAAAAGGGACAAAAATATTCTCATTTGTTAGGAGCCTGGCCAGACGTAATGACCATGACTAACTATAACTCCTGTTAAGGATCCTTCACTTAATTTACTTAACCAACCAAGTGAAAGGACTAAAAGAAAAACAGAAGACAGCAGGTAGGTGTGTAAAATTGAAAAATAATGATTCCTAACTATTAGTTCACATGCTCTAATGAAGAACTTGCACTTTCACCAATTGTATTGTCTTTTTAATCTATTGAGATCAAGGAAAAAAGAGACAGAATTCTTTTTCTCTGACTTACTACTCCAAAGAGACATATTTCTTCATCGACAGGCATCAATTTAAATCTCTTACAGATTATGATTACAAAGAATAATATATTATGATTTTTCCATGTATTCTAGCAATTTTCAAAATCAAATGAAGCTGTTACCAATCTATTTTATTATTATAAGTTCCTTGTAAACTTGATCACAAGGTAGAGCAGTTCTATGTGTGTTCATATGCCTATGCAAACATCTTGAGTGTGTAAGAAAAAAGTGTTGGAGTCAAGAACAAACTGGCCAGTATTAACCATATTTAAAGAGAGCTTGCATTACTCAGTTTTGGACAATTGTTATCATTTAAGAATATGTGGAAAGCATTACTAGATCTTTCAATATTTGGGGTAAACTATAATATACAGATTTTATAATTTATAAATATTATGTAAATATTCATATTTTAAATAAGCATTGTCCATGTACATTACATGATAAAATTATAATTTGTACATTAATGTTAGCCCATTTTGGAGCATCAACAAAAACAACTATGAGATCATTCAATGTAGGGGAACATGTTTAAATGATCTGTATTGGCTAAAAGGAATTTTGTTTTAATAATTCTTAATATAAGGTAATACAAAAATGCTTAAGATTTGACCACAAAGTTTATGAATTTAATGAGTTAATTGGTATGGGTTATAAGCTCAATAATATCATATTTTTATCAGTGAATCCTAGATGTTAGTCCATGAGATCTACGAAACATGTACATTCATAGACTTGACCTCAAATAAATCTAAGTATACTGAAACTTTGGCTGTGTTTTGATCTGTTTTTGATGCTACTGGGCATTAAATCTTGTGTCTTTTCAATGAGCTATATCTCTGGTGTGTTTTGTTTTGTTTTGTTTGTTTTTATTTTGAGAGGTGGTCTTGTTAAACTGTTAAATTATCCAACCTGGGCTTGAATTTGCAATCCTCCTGCCTCTGTCTCCCAGAGTACTGGCATTACTGGAGTGTGATATGCTAACCATCTCATTATGTTTTGTATAAAGAGCTGTATGGGACAACAGAATTGAAATTTACAATTATATTTGCTGCAGAAGAAATATTAGATGTATTCTCTGACCTTGTTGATTCATATTTTAAATAAGCATTGTCCATGTACATTGTATGATAAAATTATAATTTGTACATTAATGTTAGCCCATTTGTTACTCTACAATATGTAGCACAGTGAATGTATATCAAAACATTTTGACATGTATGAGTTACAATATTATAGTCACATTTAGCATAGTTGAAGACTTAAGAATTCAGTAAGGGCAGTATAATCAAGGATGCCTATGTGGATTAGATGAAAGTTAGGTGGATGGTTATACATGAATGTTCAAATATTAATATGAATGATGGGAATTAAGTAGCTTTTGTATTGGAGAAATTATATGAGTAAAAGTTTCTAACAGCAATATCCAAACAGATATTGCTATGTTAAAATCATAGTAAAGATATCAGTGAAAAGATACCTTCTTTGATGGGGTAGAGGCCTTGGAATTCATGTCACTCTCTAGGTTCCATGGTAGGAATAGTATCTGAGCACAAGGAAATTGGGTAGATTATAAGGGCAGGTATCTGTGCATGAAGCTTAAGTAATAAGCATAGGATCATGAACATGGAGATTACAGGAACAAAAAAATAACATAATTCGATTTTTTGAGGAAGAAAGATACGAAGTAGAAATGGCAGAATGTGTACTTTATATTTAGTAAAATGAAGCTTACAGGTTTAAGCCAGTAGGGTGTACATAGGGATAATTTTTCTGTATAAGATGTTTTTCATACCAATTTATTTGGATTATTCTTTGAAAATTTCTACAGTAACATTTAGAAGTGGGCCTAGGCTGCACTGGTTAACATGAAAAAAGTGGTAAAAGCTTTAACTGCCCCTTCTGTCTTCCTTAAGTGTGCATTCACACTGGAATTCTACTTAGTTTTGTACTTCCCTGGTATAAGGAGGGAAGGTCTCACACACTCAAGAAACTGAACTTTTCTGAACTCACAGGCTATCCACTAATAAGGAATTCCACACTTCATTCTGTATACACATAGCTTCCTTTAGAATCTCAAGTAGGTAAAGAAAATGTAATTTTAAGTCTCAGATTCCTGCCAATTTATGTGTACAGAGAACTGATAGGAGGATCTTGACATTTTCTACACCCCTTTATCTGACATTTTTTCCAAGTGAATTTACAATATGATGTAGTATTCCAGAATAAAACTTTAAAGATCATATGTATTTTTTGTTTGTTCCTACTTAATGAAATCATTAGCTAAAATCATGGATGAATTATCAACTGGAAATGTAGGGCATAGGTATATTTTTTACTGGCCTGCCCAATCTTCCTGTTCAAAAGAAAACATTAATGTCAGTATTTAACCATCTAACTATCAGCAATCATAAAGAGTTCACCGCCGCTTTTCTCAGGAACCTTTTCACTAAACAAATATTGTACAAATATATATAAGCCACTGTTTTTAGACATTTGTGGTGCATCTCAAACAGAAGAGACAAATATTATTCTAACCCTTGGGGGATCTATTTTATCAAAGAGAGAAAGGCAACACATAATAAATTTGTCTCAGAAAGTTCATAGGACATAGACTTTTCTTCCCAAAATGCTTATTATAAAACTTTTCCAACAAAAGAATTGTGATGTTTTCATAGTATAACCATGTATCTAACATTTACATAGTATATGGATTCTTTCTGTAGAATTTAGTGGTATTTGTTTTACCACATGTTTACACATCTATTTATGCTTCTGGAGATAGGCTTTTGAATTGCACATTTTAGTGCTACACTCAGATGTTTTCTGACCCAATCTTAGAAGATATTCTGTAAAAAAAAAAAAAAAAAGGGCATAGGAGAGCTGGTAGTTCCCACTGAAGCTAAAATAAACACATGATAACTGTAAAAAAGCAGCATAAAAAAGACTAATGAGAAAATCTGAAGAGGATATCAGTTCTCTTACTACACCGACAGCAGTAACCAAAAATGGTCAGGCTAAATGAGCAGCGGTAGAGGTGACATCAGTGAGGGGGGCAGGACGGTCACCAGGAACTCAGCGACACATCCTGAAGTCCCATCCCAAAGATAAGGGCAAAGGTTAAGCATGTTTCTGGAGTCTAGGAAAGACAAGATTTTTGAAATTCATGCTGCAGGTGTGTATTTTAAATCAATATTGTTTTTTGAAGTGCTGCAGAGTGAACTCAGGGCCGTCACACAGAGCTCCATTCCCAGCCATCTTTATTATTTAATTGTGTGACAGGGTCTCTTTAAGACATTAAATTGCCAGGGTTGGACTTGAATTTGCATCCTTATGCCTGGGAGTTCTAGAGTGCTGGGATTCCACATAGGCACCACCTCTCTAAAATAACTGTCCCTAAGGGTTGAGCCAGAGCAACGATTGTAATAGAAGTAGATATGAGCAAGAAGGTCACACACGTCACAGGAGGAGGGGAAAGATGGGGGAGAAGGGAAAAAAGAGAATAGAAGGGAAAATGAAAACAAAGGTTTTGAAAATAAGGAGAGGAAAAGGATATAAGAGAGGGAGAGAATGGGGACAAAGGAAGAATCAAGATGCAGGTATATAATGTACAGATACAAATTCCCTACAGTGAATGTGATAACTGTATATGTCAAACGTATACCAGTAAAGTTAATTCTTAAAAAAGAAAATCAGACAAATCTTACTGCTTAAACAATTCTGGACAATTTTTGAACTTTATCAAAACTTAAATTTAGAATGAAATACTTGCCACAGGGCAGTGTTGCTAAAAATATATAATATAAAATGTATGAAAGGGAGATGTTTGATATTAGCTGTATCAATATGGCACAATGGGTAAATTTCTTTAGAAAACAAGTGGAGGGGAGGCTGGGTGTGGTGGCTCATGCCTGTAATCCTGGCACTCCGGAGGCTGAGGCAGGAGGATTGTTGTGAAGTCGAGCTCAAGGCCAGTCTGAACTGCATAGCGAGACCCTGTCTCAGACAGACAAAAAAAAAAAAAAAGTGGAAGGGAAAAATGCCTTAATGATGTTTCAGGATTCCTCAAGAAAATGTATCTTATTAAATTTAAAAGATACATATCAACATAAATAAATTATTTTAAGAATAAAAGAAAAGTTATGTCTTTTAAACCTCACAGATGTCAACTCCACTATTTAATGCTTAGGGTGATGTCTTATCTTTCATTGCTAGAACTCAGTGTCTAACAGATACAACTTAAAGGACCAGAGATTTATCTTGGCTCGTGGTTACAGGCACTGGTTGATGGGCCCCAGGGCAAGAGAGTGTGGCAGAAGGAGGACGAAACTGCCAGCCAAGACACAGAAAGGTGTCAGCGGAGCTGTGAAGGATGATACATCTTTCTGCTTTATGCCTCCAACAACCTGCCTCAAGCCAGGACTCCCCATAAGACTGAGTCAGCTGGAGTCTCCAATAATTCAGTCACCTTTCACAAGCCTGGCCACTGAGCACATAGGAATGTGGTAGGCTAGGTGTGATACAGATCCAAAACACAGCTGGTGGCATTTACCAACAATGAAACCTCCTTAAACCTTGAATTTCTCATCTATAAAATATTATCCACCTTAAAACCTTTATTATATGGACTTAGTGACCTACATTATGTCAGAAATGTATCAGCTCATTAGATATATTGTTCTTTAAGAGCTATTTCAAATGAAACAGATGTCACATCACCCTAAAAGAAGTTTTGCATCAAACAGTTTAGTTCAAGTGCTTCAGGAAGAATGAATAACACAAAGACACTAAGTCATCTGTGGTGCTTTGATGTAGGTGGCTCAAGAATTGAAATCACTTTTGTCTTCCTGAAAATTAAATAATGATATATTGGAATATCTAAAGAAATGTACTACTTTTTCCTATAAATACTTGATTGCAGATTTATTTTACACAAGAATCTATATTACATATATAGTTTAGATCTATATTATTTTACTACCTACAAAATCTTTTTTTAAAGGATTTTTGTCAATTATGTTTGGCTTGCTTCTTTTTTTAAAATTATGGAAATTTTAGCTGGGCGTGGCGGCGCACTACTGTAAACCCAGCACTTGGGAGGCTGAGGCAGGTGGATTGTTGAAAGTTGGAGACCAGCCTGGGCTACAAAGTGAGCCAAAGATCAGCCTGAACTGCATAGTGAGATCTTGTCTCAAAAAGACAAAAAAAAAAAAAAAAAAAAGGAAATTCTGTAGTGAAGTCTAAATTTCTTGATATAAAATAGTCAAGGTGGTTTGTTAGTAGAAAGCCATCATTAATACTTTCAGTTTTTCAAGTACACACACACACACACATACACACACAGAATTTTCTTTAGTGGAATTAACTCTACTTATTACCCTTTAATCCCTCTGAAAAATTATCCAAACACTTGGAAATAGACACACACACGTGCACACACACATGCCTACACTACATGTGCTCTTTCAGTGACATGTTTGATTAACCTTTCTATACTACGTTCACAAATTTTAGGAGCATATTTAATTTGTAGATTCAAGCACGGTAGAGATGCAAATAATTTCTGTGTGGTGGACAAGAATATCTGAAATTTTACTCTCTAGGAAAAAATTAGCCTGGAGGATATAGCAGGACAGTTAAAATTTGAGTCCAGTCTGGGAAATTTACTGAGAAGCAACATTGTCTGCAAAAATTCTTGAAAATTATTATAGCATTGCTTCATATATCACTTTTTGATTAGTTTTTGAACTGGTCTTAACATCTAACTGATTCCTTCATTAACTAATGAGTTAAAAAATTCTTTTCTATATTGTCATGCTATATTTGCACAATGTCCACAGTTTTAAATCTTTTGAAAATCATTCTTTAATATATATATTGTTAGTAAAAAGCTCATCAAAATCAAGGTGTGTATTTCCTTGTCTTTTTCACTGAAACTTCAAAGTCCATGTGAAGATATCTCAAGAAGTTCAAACAAGTAAACATGTATTTATAGTCTACTCTAAAAAGAATCATCAAATAAAGTATTTATAATCAGATAATTATTAGGGACAAGTTTCTTCCATGAAAATGAAACGTAGACATATACATAGGCATGCATACCCATCTTTCCTACATTACTTCTGAATCCAGCTGCAAGTCTTTCTAACAGAACACTAAAAGAGCCATCCACTCTTTCCCAAGAAGTCTTGGGCATTGGGACTGGCTTCCTCTACTTGATACACCAAGAGTAGACACTCAGGCAGCCCTGTTGATCTATTCCTGGCTAGGGACTCTTTTATGGCTGAGGTTGGAATATAACTCTAATTCTAGGTAAAACCGAGGAAGATTGGCTAAGATGCTTCTAAAAAAACTTTCCTTACTTTAGGAAAGCAGCAGAGTGGAGAGTGAGTACTTTATGCTCCTGTGGGGCATGATCACACCCAGTTATACAGTCATCTGCAAAGTGCATCAAACGATTTCACCGAAAACTAGCATCTCTGGCTGCTGGGCTTGTTACATGATGTAATAAATTTCTTAATGTTTGCTGTATTGAATCAAAATATAATTCACAGATCATGCTCAAATGGTCACTGATCATTGCAACTTTGATTTCCAAGTAATTGTTTAGTGCATCCCTTTTTGTGTCCACAATTTTGGCTATGACATCCCAATCTCTTAACTTAGGCTATGAAACAAATACTCTTATTGAAGATCATATGAACCACTCTCAGAAAAATTCTGAAACAAACAAAAGTTTCTGTTTTATTCCTACAATCTCAGCTCATAATAATTCACTATTTCAAACAAACTATATTCCAAATTGCTAAATTACTTATAATGTCTTCATTGTCAGATTCAAAAATCCTTTCTAGGTTTCTCTTTCATTTTTCTATCTCACAAACTGCTCTTCCATTTTACCTCAACTACTGGCAGTCCAGTCTTATGTTTCATGAGCACTAGTTGGGGCAATGATAACTCTCATACACAAGAGCATGCCATATGCTAGCAGATGATAGCTAGTAAAATACCGTATATTCTAAAATTGCCAGTGACCACAGCCAAATGAATCAGATGATACAATGTAAGCAACAGAGCAAACTGATTTGTACCATATCCTATGTATACTTACAATGAAATTGAGACTCAAAATATTGAAGATAAGTTTCTTAAAATTACATACTTAATCAAGGCCAGAGGTGAAATATAAATCCAAGTAAATTTGATTCCCAAAGTTCAATCTGCTACATATGAAGATTTCATTAGTCTCTCAGGTCTCCCTTTGAGATAAATTGAGGTCCTCAGAAGAAAAACTTTAACTTTGAAACTATTAAAAATTTGGAAGAGTAATTTTATGATATCGCCTATATTCAGGGAAATCAAAGTGGGCTTGCAGCTAGACTGTGTGACTGGGTGCAAATGACCCTGTACCTACAGAATCACTCTCCTGCATAATGCCAGTGTTCGATACCTGCCTAACAGCTCATGATTATGATTGAAAGAACAACAGTCATTGGAATCTCGGGTTTCTAGGATTAGGACAAGCTTTTCCTTTAGACTCCTCCTTTTCATCTGCTTTCAATTCTTATTTCAATTCAGAGCATTGCTTTCAGAACTAAAGGAAGTGAAAGCTATTGTTATTTGAATTGTGGTCCACAGAAAATACCTTAAAGGTGACCAGGAACCTTGTTAGAAATGCAGAATCCAATGTCTTCTGAATTAGAATCTGTATTCCACCAAGCCCTCACATGGTTAGTATGTACATTTAAGCATGAAAAATTCTGTTTTAGACATCTGAAAGATGCTTTTGTTTTATTCTGTTTGTAAGCCTTCTCTTTTCCCCTCCAAGGTTTATTTTGGAAATATCACTTGCTATCATATATTGTAGATTGTTATTGATTATAACAATTCTTTCAGGTACATAATATGCTATACAAATCACAAAAATTAAGATGCAAAATTTAAAGAATACTTAATTTTCATAAGAGAAACAAACAGGAAAAATCAATATGGTTGTTTACCTAATAGTGTTTTGATGATTGTAATGCTCCTCCTTTATAATTTTAACTTCCATTGAATTCAATACTGTCTTAAACATAAACAAATGCACATGTCATTAACAGCAGAAGTTTTCTTTACTTGAACCAATGAAAGAAAAATAAGAAACTTCTATTTGCAAATTGGTACAGTGATTCAAATAAAAAAATATTTTAAGGCTATTTCACAGTAGGCATCATGTTTCATTTGAATATTTTAATGTTGTATATTCAAAGTAAAACAATATGAATGAAGCATCTTTTAATTTTAGCATTTAATTTTTATTCTCATAGAACTTGTGAAGGAAAAAGTAGGTTTCCATGTACATTATTTGATGAGAATATGATCACTTACAAATTCCTACACAATATGTCCCTCTCTGACCTTGTCTACCAGGAGATGAAGTAATGAAAGGGTAAAAGACTCCATTCCACCCCAAAATTGACTTTATGCAAACTCTCTTCCAGTGTGAATGCTTCCTAGCACTAAAGATCTAAAATGTCTAGAATTACACATTTGCTCCTTGGATCTTTAGTAAATATAAATAAAAAGCATCTTAAAGTTTTCAACTTTTGTTCATTTAAGAGTTTAGCATAAATATAGGAAATACAGCACAAGTTTTTATTCAACTCAGGGTGGGCTCTGTTTGCTAGGAAGGAATATTGCTGTTGAATTAAATTAGTCCTTTAAGTAATCAAACCCAACTACATTACTAGAATATTCCAGAGGAATGATATTATTTTCTATCAGAACTGAGATCCTATTTAATAAAGTCATTTTCTTATCAAAAATATATATTTGGGAACAAAATACTGTATTTTAACAGGTATTGTAAACATTTTAATTCTTTTAGGGTCAAAATATGATAAACATTGATAATAGTAATAATGCCTTTCCCCAAAGAGTCCTACAATTCTAATTTACTGACTAACAGCTACTTTCCCTAAGTAGAAATCCAGTAATTTAATAACCTTACCATAGCAGTTTTCACTAAAGAAAATTAACTAATTCATTATTGCTTATAATTTGCTGAAACATAGCTGCCATATTTGTAAAATCAGCAGGTTCTGAGAAAAATATAAGTTTTTAAATGAATGCTCAAGTTATCTCTAAACACATAAATGATACAATTACTTAGCTCCCTCTAGTGCCAATTTCTAATATAAATTTAATTGTAATAACTGTATTCACCAAGCAATTTTAAAGCAAATTAAAATTTTATTCGGCATTAAATAAACTTTCAAAGGTTTACTAGAATCAGTATAGGATCAAAACAGTGAAAGACTGAATTGATAACGCTGTCTTGGATAACTTCATAGCTTCGGTTAAAGTAATGATTTCTTAGCAAGTTTCACATAATTAAATAAAAACAAATCAGTATAATAGCAGAAGTACTGATTAAAGAAATTTAAGCTTTTCATTCAATATCCTTATTCACTTCAATTCATCTATAATAATTTAAATTTGTATTTTGTATTGATCCTCATTTAAACAAATCATTCTAAAATCCAAGAAGACAGTTTCATGTTTTTACAAAGGCATACTGAATAACATTTAATTTTCATTGTAGATAAGAATAGAGCAATGAAAACATGAGTTTTTTTAGTTCTGATAATCAAACTATCAATAATATTATTCATTAATATGTGGTGTGCTTGAGGATTACTATTATTAAAGTATATAACTAAAGACTTTTATATAAAAGTAAAATTGACATCTATGACTTTTATTAGGTAAATTGTATTGTGTTGAGTGCATTACAAGACAAGATGACAGCAGTTTGTGGAAGACAAGAATGTTGTCACCTAACTCAAGTGCTGCCATTCTGTTCTGTATGCGCCACGCCCTTTGACCTTTAAAAAAAAAAAAAGGGATGTCCTGTTTCCTCAGGAATGCACAAGCATGGGATCCCCCACATCTTTGCGGTTTTCCCCTTTATAAATCACCCCCAAATCTTAGCCCAGTTGCACAACAGTGTAAATTCCACCCTCACTCTGTGTCTCTGGATACCAGCCTAAATAAATAAGTGCTCTCTTCTTTTCCCTCCAAGACATATTGGTCTTTTTATTCTTTTTGCCTTTTTACAATTTTCATTTTATTTTGGGGTGCAGCCTTTTGGGGTACAACAAGGAACTAGTCAAAAGCACAATTTCACTCAATGAAAATTGCAATAAAATTGATGAGTGTTCCCGGTAAACTGAATATTTTCACAATAGTTTATTCAATTTTAGTATTTATTTTATAATTAGCATAAAGGCTGTACAGGATAAAAACATGACTTTAGCATCAAGTGATAGGAATTTGATGACAGAAATGCTATTCATTTATAAAATGTAGATATTCTTCCAAATAATATTTATTTGTTATGAAAATTAAGGTCATCTTATACATGCAACAAATATGTAAATACGCAAGTGAATGGGACAATTCAGAACATTTTTTTACTGTATTCTAGTTTAAAAAGTTCATAGAATAAAATTTTATAATTGAATAGTTACTTTTAATCTTTGAGAACATAAACTTTATGCTGAACTGGTTGAAAGTGTCTAACAACTAATATTTTTAAAATTCCTCTATTTTTTTTCAATAAACATTTTACACTCTAAATAAAAAGAGGAAATATCTTCTTAAAATTATCATAAATTTGATGCTAAATATTAAATAAAAATTATGAGTAGCCTTTTCTAAGATGAGTATAGCAATGCTACAGACAAGATTCTGAAAATTATATCTGAAATTTTCTTCAAGTTTACAAACTCAGTGTAGACCATTTTAAAATAAATTTAGTAAGTTCATGTTTAGACTGGAATTCAAATATTTTATTTTTAAGTCCTAATGGATAAAATCTAGTAATTGAATATTATAACCTAATTATATAATCAGCATTTATAATTTCATCTTTTCTCCCATGTTTCAGCCATTTCTAACTGGCTGGAAACCAGATTTAGCCTTTATAGTTTTCAGTTAGGTCATTAACCTTTCATCTTATTTACTTTGGCTAAAACTTTTTTGGTCAGTTACCCTTGTCCACTCTTCTAAATGCTCCCTTTTATAGTTGAATTTATTTGGGGATTTATTAAAAGTCATCTAAATATACATTTTTTAAATTACATATTTAAAATACATATTCTTAGAACTGAAAATAAAAGGTAGTTTTTTTATCCTAGAGTTGCAACTTCCTGTAAAAAAAGAAAAGTAAATTGGTTTAAAAAGACAAGCTATCAACCACATAAGACTTTTACAAGTTTCAGATCACTGTATTTAATGATGAAGATTACAGGGGGAAAAGAAAGTTCGCGGAATTTGGTCAGAAGATATTGTCAGTGTTATGTAGATGCAAGATGAATTTTGAGAGTATTTGTAGTAAACTGCAGCATTGAACTCTTGCAGCAGAAAGTCAGGGAAGCTCAATCTATTCCCTGGTAGACTAGAGGTAAATAGCTATTTGACTATCTTTCAGCAGAAATACCTTCAGCTACATTTCATTTTTCTTGATCCACTCACTATGTCTATAATGTATGATTTTGAATATAATCAGAAACTTTCAAAGAAAATGTTAAATTCATTTATAGATATGTGTTGTGTCCTAATTATGAAGTCACATTTAAGCAAATATACTCACTGAATATTTACTAAGAAAAATAGGTATTGTCTGGCATACTTAAGATGAATTTCACTTCATATTTACATTTTTTTGAGATATTTATTTTTCCAAAATAATTAATCACTATGCAGGCAAATGAAAACTTCTAAAATTTATTGAAGAGGCTCATTTTGGAAATTTTTCCTCAGTCACTGCTTCAATTTTACAGCATAAGAATCTGAGCAAGCCATACCTCTGGGTGTCCTCCTGAAATGGTTAAAACTATAATATTATAGTGACACATGCATACCTCTGTCTAGAGCAGCACAATTCATAATAGCTAAATTTTGGAAGCAGCATATATGCTCATTATGAAAAATGTGGTATATGAACACAATGGAACACTACTTACCAATAAAGAAAGATAAATTTGACTTATCTGTAGGAAAGTGGATGCATCTTGTGACCAAAACACTAAGTGACATCGTTCACAGATAGTTAAATACATTGTGGTTTCTATTACATGAGAAATGCAAAATATGAATAAAGAATAAAATAATAGAGAGATGACAGAAAACAGGGAACTAGACTTTAAAGGGATAAGAAAGGGGTCAGGAATTGTAGGGAGGGAAGGACAGGAAAGAGAATTTAAAAAGTGTGATATATTGAAAATTATTATGATTTAAATTATTGAAATTATTAAAATGATTGAAATTATTATGTATTGCATGAAGAAATGAAAACATGAAGAAAAATTGAAGGAAAAGAATATGGTCAACTATTATTAATATTACTTTAGTTGAATCAAAGGCTATTGGCAACAGCTACTACAATAAAATCAGTACAAATACCTTGCCTTCAGCTTGTCCTTTGGGAGTCTTTTGTAACCTCACTTAGTTTTCCCCATAACTTTATGATGTTGGCCTTACTGTGTAGGAGACACAGGTAAGCAAAATCACTCACGAGTCCACACTGTGAATGAAAAGGACAGCAGAGATAGGGAAGAACTTGGGTTTTGTGAGTCTAGAAACTGTCCTGGGTTAGATGAATAGTTCTGAACATGACATAATGTCCCTAACTCACAACACAATAATAATAAATATATTTCTTTGAGAATTGAAAAAACTTCAAAATGATATTGATGTCATTATCTCATTCAACCTCATAACTACTCTGTTACTAGTTAACTAAACTGTTGTTTTCTCTTCTTAAAAAACAATAAACAGAAGTCTTTCTCTGATTTTCCTAGATAATGCCTCTAAGTATCCAGGGAGAAGAATGAAGAATCTAAGTGCATTTTTTTCCATTGAGACGAAGTCTAGCTGGGTTGGCCAGACTGGCCTCTAAATTCCAGGATTGAACTTTCTCACCAGCATCCTGGGTGGCTGGGACTAGAAGCATGTGCCCTGCTAACATTGAGGCATTTTGAAATCCATTAAGGGGTTATCACTTTGAAATTCAGAGAATTCTACTTTTAAATGAACCTTCAAATAAGAATGTTTGAAACTCAAATCTTAGCCAAAGCCCATAAACCAAAATGTCTCCAACATATAATGCTTTCATATGTTTATAATAGAGCCCTTTCTGAAAAATCCCCCCAAAGAAAGACACAGTAAATACAGTTCCTTCTAAGTCTTATTGCCATGTGGTTCTATTATATTTCACCAGAGAAATACAAAAATTAGTATCTTTCTAAAGTACTTTCAGAGTAGTACAAAAATTAACCTAGTAAATTAAAAAATGATATTATTAGCAAATAACTGTATTCCCTTGGTTCCAATGAGCTAAGCCAATAAATTGACAAATATTAAAATTTAGGAGTTTCTGTCAACATTATATACATCATTCTTAAAATGTACAATGTTTTTCAATACAGAAGTAACACCTGCTTCTATGTACAAAAATGATTAGCTACAAATGAACCTACTATAGAATATCAAAATGCATTTGCCCAATGAAGAACTAATGGGAATTATGCAGATTATATTTCCTTTCCTGCTGAAGGCAACCAAGCTTCACATCTATAGCAAAATGAAATTATAACTCAAATATCAAACATTATATAAACAGAGACATAACCAAATCTATTTCTGATTATTTTTAGACATGTTTCTTTTTCATGTAATTATTTGGCAACAGAGAGCTGAAATAAAGGTTCATAGCATTTGCTGGGTACCTGAATAGCTCTTAGTATTAATCAACTAACAATATAAATCAGATATTCCATATCAAAATACACATTCAGAATTATAATGTAGATTGTGCATTCTAACAGAAACCAATTTTTTACAATACCTTATCATAATTAGATTTATTCTGTAACAGTCTTTAAAGCACTGTACTGCTGATAGCATAAAATTGAGATGATTAAGAAACTAATACACGTGGTTGATCAACTTTAGGAAGTAAAATGAATTATTTAAATTTTCTTTTTCTACAGTACTAAATGCTCAGTAAAAATATACTTCAAAATGACCTCTAAGAAATCTGTAGGATTCAACAATTTAGAGTAAAGGAATTTTTAATAGCTGTGTATGTATCAATCTAGGATATTTTTCTTCTGCAGACAACTTCATCCAAATGAGAAAGATTTGAATGGTGTAACATTTCCACATAAGCATCACCAGATCATCTATACTAAAATATATTTGTAATCTGAGTGGTTGTCACTGTAAAAAGAATCATGCTTTGAAACTGAAGATTTTCAGGTTGTATTCAAATATCTAAATATGTCTGCTGTTTAAACTTCAGGACATGTTTTCAGGTTTCCAAACTACTACCTATTTTGCTGAAAAAAAGCAATAATTATGAGTTGCAAAAGTCATAAAGTCCTTTGCACAAAGTCTCAGAACTGTCATGTCTAGAGATTCTTTCTTGAGGCGACAGGAAGGTGAAACAGATGAGCCATGCCATGTAATAAAATATCTGTAGTTTACATTCGGTTGCAAAAGCTGGTAAAATTACATCTAGAAAAAACAGATAAGGTTTAATTTCATTAAAAGCCATTATAATAATTTATTAAATCGCAAGAAAAAAATGTTAACAGTTCCCTGTCAATAAATTTGAAGAAATTATAATATCAAAATAATTTATAGTACATAAAAGTCTTTTCACATTAAAAACAATCTAAATATATGTATAAAATGAAAAGTATTGCTTTTAGAATGAGAAAGAGGACACAAAAAAGGTGAATAAGAGCGATACCTTTTGAAGATGACAAATAATTGCATCTGTTATCCCATGACTGTTTAGTATAATATCCTTCTCTGAAATATATTGAGTAATTTTCCACTTGTTTTTGGTACCTTGTTCACATTTAATGCAAATAATTGCCTAGCCAATCTTACATGTAAAAATGTTGGGAAATCTAAGAACCAACCAATTGTAAGACACTAGTCTTCAAATTTACAGTTGATTAGTAAACTTGAAAGTGCACTATGAAGTCAAATTGAATCTCACTAAGCACTGATATAATTCATTTGATTTTAGACTTCGCTTCAGTAATAGGAAGTTTTACATTCATTGTACAGGGCAAGTTAGATCATTTAAATACATTCTTAATAATAAAGTCTGACTTTTAACTAGTTTCTACAAACCAGCGTATTGAATAGCAATTACTACATCAGTTTATTGGACATTCAACTTAAATTCAAATAAAAAGTATTCTCTGGTCTAGGCCAAATCGCTAAGGACAAATCAGCCAGATGGCCCTCGTGCCGATTCGGCAAATACTAAACTGCTTACTGGAATGACTCAACCGCAAAACTGATTAATTGATTTAGTCGCATATTCAAAACTTTTGCTTCTGATCCCATTAAAAGTAGCGCTAATGAGCAGTGGCTATGACCTTTCAGTGAGAAGCCACAAGTTCCACAACCCCTCAATATTTACCACCCAAATTTAATCTTTTTAATGGACACCTTAAAAGGAATCTGATAGAAAATACTAAGAGCTGTTCAAATACTAAAACACTTAGGGAGGCTTTTGATTAATGCTGCATGATTAATCAATTGATTAATATAGTTTTCAATATAGATGTTAGGACACTGTCTACTTTAATCAACCATTCTGAAAATAGTGAAGATAAATGCTATACTTTTTTGCCTGCTTAAAAAAAATCCGTTCTTTAAAGGTTGTTAATTATGACATAAGCCTTATTTACCACACACAAATTTTATCTAATGTTGACATTTTTATACGTACAAACTATTAATGAGATAAGTGGGATCCTTTTGGCAAAGCCATATTTTAATCACTTTAAAAATGATTTATTTAGCTAACTTATGAAGCTTTGCCTTAATGAGAGATTATTTTAGTATAATGTTGCAAAATGCATTAAAATCTTAAAGTTTTTGTTATAATTTTCCAAGAGTATTTGTAATTTGTGTTGATGCTTTCCACCATACTAAAACTGAAATCTTTATTCCAGTCAAAAATAATCACCCTGTAATTACTGTGACAAACTGCCCAAGCTGTATCATCATGGCCATTTCAACTAATGATATTGTATTAGAATGCCTAGCAATAGACTTCAAATGGAAAATATAATTATGTGCATTAGTTTGTCTAAGCATTTATAAGATCACATATCCATCAGTTTTCAGGTCTCATAAAGAAAATCATACATCACTGTCACTGTGAGTTTTGTTATTGAAGGCACAGGCCTTTACAAACTGAGTTTAAGACGTGTATCTTAAATTTCACTTCTTTTGTTGATGATTAAAATCTCTGTAAGTTAAATCATCAAAATTGACAGAAGCTTTTCCTCCAGTGGTGAAGGAAGTGTGTAGCACAGATCACTTCACACTCTGACCAAATAGATCAGCCAGACTGAGACAGCTCAATCTAGGTTTTCCACACCTCCTAAATTTGTGGGAGTCCAATTTAGCATAAAAGCTCATGGAAAGCTTTTTGGACACACTATCAAATTAGAAGTTTCATAGTGCTGGTTCCACTGGCTTGAAAGAAATTAGGAAGAAAAAAAGCACAAGAAGTAACTTAAATTCAAGTTAATGTAGAAAGAAAGAACTCTTTGAAAATTATGCATTGAATTTAAAGGTATTTATGATGAATAATAGTGTTACAATAAAAAATAGATAACTAATGTATTAGACTAAAAATTTAATCCTAAATCTTCACATAGCAAGTTAAATAATTTAAGAAAGTTGCTCAGCTTCTTTGTCTCCTACTGTATATAGATTTCTTTATGCTCTCAGAATTTACCATACTATATCGATGTAATTAAAGCCCCAATTTATAAACTATTTGCTCTAGCAGTTCATATAGAAGTGTGCATTAGAAAGTAAAACCACTTTTGGACTATGTTAAGTGCTGTAGAAGATTTATCAACAGGTGTATGAGGCTCCTCTCCTAGCAGAAATAATTAAGTTAAAAATATGATACATTTGTTTAAATTTGATTGATAAAGTCTTATGTTGTGTGCTCATTTTCTATAGGAAGTGAAAGTGTGTGCGTGTGTGTGTGTGTTTGTATCTTCTTTGGAAATGTGTCACCTGTGCATGAGGCTGAAAACATACTCAGATTTATTGTAAAGATGTTAATTAGCCTTCTACTGAGTCTGAAAGCAGAATTTACCTTCATGTGGCATAAACCCAGCAGAAGTCGGTTTCTCAAGAGCAGCACTACTGATAGTTTGGACCAGAAAATTCTTTGTTGTGAGCTATGTTCTTTACTCTACACTCGATTTACTCTACACTGATTGAATATCCCATGCATCCCCACTCATAAAGATACAAAAACCTACTATAAGTGCCATATGTCCCTCCAGTAAAGAATCACTGTGTTAAAGTAGTATAATCAACTAGAGAAATTCTACTTTGAACCAAAAACTAGAATGCTCTAACATCACACACACAAAAAAGTGGATTTATAAAAGAACTCCATGGTCATTTTTATTGATTTGTTTAACCACTGTATATCAAAGGATATGAAAGGATTTAAGTAATGCAACATTTTCTAGCCTGAATGTGTGTTTCTATTGCTGGATGTGATGATGTTTTTTAAGTTCTGCCTTTGAGAAAAATTTAACCAGAAATGATTATTTAAACCAGTTCAAATTTAACAGAGGAGTGTTCTTAGGCAGAGAGGTCAGGATTTTAAAACTAAGACTTGTTCTTCTTACGAAAGACAGGATTCATTGTTTGTTTTGGTTTTTATTTATATAGATAAATGATTATTGTGATTATTCAATGACATTAGGTTAAAGTCCTCATGGTATCACCAATGTTCTGAAAATTTCTACAAGTCAGAAATATACACATATATACCTTCTACTTTAAATAAATCCATCATCTTTATAAATTACTAGGAATCATACCTATTTTAAGTATCATAGAACTAAGGTCCTTAAATAGCAACTCAGTAATGGATGCTCTTGACTCATTGTTCTCAGCTGGGAGGCTTTGTTAATTTATTTCATAATTTTCTATATATATAAATATTATCTATTAAGAACATGAAAATATTGGTCAGTTCTGTTTACTTCAGCTGTCTTCATGACAAGAATCATGAAATAAATGACTGTGTGGTCCATAGTCTTTGATATGATGATAAGCATGATTCATAAGTAGAAAAAATAAATTAAAAACAATCAAGTTTTACTTTTGAGAGAATTTAGAAAAGATGCTAAACTCTATGGGATATGAGAATGCTAAAGTCATTCTTAAATCTGCAAATTCCAGCTCTTTCCCTAAAGTTTTCCAGGAGTTGATTTTTTGACATTCAGAGATCTAACAGACTCAGAGGCCATAATGGATAAGACAGTCGTCTTACAAACACATGTCAAATATTAGATTTACCACAGTGTAAAATTTTCTTTTTTAAAAAAGACAATGTCATTATTTTCTTTGACAATGGCATGTTGTACTAACATTACATAACACTCAGCAAAATTCATGCTACTCTGTGTTAATTCCATGTTTTGGTGCTGTATACCCTTGTCTATGCTTTCAACCCAAAAGTTGAACAAAATTGTTTGTTATGTTTTAGTGCCAGCATAGATTTAAGCCATCCAAACACGGCTGTGTATTTGAACTGACAGAGAGTAAATGATTTGCATCTGGCATAACTGATGGTGGTGTCAAAACCTTGGAAGATAATTCATTGGTAAACATATTCCTCTGGGTGCTTAGCCACACATGCCCAATTTCCTATCAAGGGATGGAGCCAGATTGTTGCCAGAACAATGCAAAATATTTTATATAGAAATTCAAGGGATTATTGTGCTCTGACAGAAAACAAGGGAGGAAATATGGTAGAGTTTTTCTCTTTGATGAGACAAGATAACTTTTCAACCTTTATTCTAGAAATTAAATTTCATGCAAAAATGCCTTTCTGACAACTATAGAGTTGATGAACTAGTAAGAATAATTACAAAGAGCAAACCAAAAAATTAGTCTGATCTACAATTATAAGATGTAATTGGATGTATCAGTGTGACAAACAGAAAGCTTTAAGGCCTTACAAGTGTGTATGAGCTACTCAGATCTCTTGAAAGAAATAATTGTAAATAGATACTGTGCTTGAGTCATGATAAGCTCCCAATTTTAGCAATAGTGTTACTCTAATAATCAGTTGAACTGTACAACCATGAATTGAATGGACATATTTCAATTTTCCCATTCCAATTATTGAGAAATATATACATGTATCTATACTGACATATGTGAATGACTTTGTGTTTAAATTTCCTTAAAATATGCCCTGTATAGGACATTAACTTCAAAATAACTCAACTTAAACATATCACCCTTGCTATTAAACTGCATATGACCAAAGTTAATCTCTTTGATAGGTTGACCTTAAATGATTTTGGCTCAGTCAGAGAAGCTGCAGGAGGCTTTCTCCATTATACATTCTGTGCTAAGAACTGGAAGATGGAATACAAAAATGAGGAGAACCCAGGAATGGCATGAGTTTTGTCTCGGTCTAGGGAAAATATATAGAAAATCACAACAGTGGAGCATGTTGTAAATGATATGAGCATAGACATTGTCTAGATCATTTTGAAAAAAGGTTCACTATGAAAGTGATGGTGAAATTGTTAACTACTGACTGAATGTTTTGTCCCTCTAAATTCATGTACTGAAGGCCTCCGAACTGTAGCTGTATTTGGAAATGGGTACTAAATGGAAGTAATTCAAGTTAAAGAAGGTCATAAGAATGAGACCCTGCTTCCTTAGTATTAGTGTCCTATAAGAAGAGACACCAGAAAACTCTTCGTTGTCCTTGTGCACGCCTACAGGAAAGCACACATTGCGTTAGGAGCCCCCACAAACATGAGAAGAGATTAAAACTGGAAGTCATCCTCCCAACACTTTGATCTAACATTTTCCAGACTCTAGTAAATTTTTATTATTTAAACTACCTAATATATTTTATTGTGCTATAGTCATCTGAGCAATCTGATAACAGTTCATTTTCAAAGATTAATGAAACCTGTACTATAGAAAGACAAAAACATGATGAAACAGGAATTAGTGGATGGAGAAAAGGGGTAGAAGGAGAATAGAGAAAATATTAAGAATGAAGAGAGGGCAAGAGGTATTATGAACAGAGGAGCCCTAGAAAACAATACAACATGCATATACCTGGTCAGAAGAATAATGTGGGGTAATTAGCATGTGATTTTATTTTTCTTCAACAAAACAATCTTCTGATGTTAAGACAGGTAGGGATAAATAAGCTTGAAAGTGTTGCCTGAGGGAATGAAACAGTAGAATGAGTCAGTGGTGGCTGAACTGCACCATTAGAGTTACACAGAAGTTGAAACTGGTTTATAGGAACCAATCAGTGCCTGGCAGTAGTGCTGGTGGCGGATGTGGTGATGTTGGTGGTATTGGTAGTGGTGGTAATGGTGCTGGTGCTGGTAGAAGCAGTGACACATATTTTCCATGTGGAGTAGAGTGGAAGAAACAGATGACTAGACTGGCAGCATTTGATAGGCCAGCAGGACAGAAGGAGAATGTGAGGATTAGTAGTACAGGTAGGACTTCTATAAGCCACGTTCAAGAACAACTAATAAAAGTCTTACGAAAGTGTGATTCTTGCTTGTTTGTCCTCTCATAGTCTTCTGGAAACCTACCGAAGACACAGAGCTATAACATGGCAATAAAGTTTAGAGGCAATAGCAGAGCAGACAGTGTCTATTTTGACCAATGCTGCTTTAGTAATACAGAGAAAAATCCAGCATATATTACTAATGAAAAAATGTGATGCAATTGTTATTTATCAATGTCTACAAACTGAATGTGAAATAATCTAATTTTCTGTTGCCTTCATAATTTCATGACTATACACAACTAGCCTGGGAACTGGTATGTAATGATTTCCTTTGAGAAGTTCGGGGAATTTAAAGAATGGTAACTCATGATGACTGCGAAGTGTTTCACCAAGTATAATAGATTTTATTATATTCATTTATTTTATTTATCCACAGATGTTAAACTTGGCCTACCTGAACACCTTTTTGGAATACAGTCCTTGCTTCCTTCCTGTGCGACCCTCTAAACAAGGGGGCACCTGAGTTCCGAATGCAGAAGAGCTGATTTTAGAGAGGGAGAAGCTCTCAAGGGAGGCTTACTTACTTCAGTTCTGTTCTCAGCTCCTTTGCAGAGTTCCTCTCCTGCCTGTTTTCATCAGGCCTTTGAGTGACATAAACAAAGCCACTATGAAGGAGGGGTAGTTTCACAACCTTTTCTCCCTTCACCCTCTTAAGTGGTTTTCTAAGGATATTTTATGGCTTGTTCCTTCAGATAAAAGAAGAGAACATTAAAAAACACAGCAGCAGGCTCTAAAGCTCTGTCCTTTCTCTTTTTCACTTAGAAGAGGAAGAATACATGTACATGCTAATAGAGAAAGCCTTTGCAGAAACAGAGATAGAAGCCGCAAAAGGCTTTGGTCCTTAATCCCAGAAGTACAAACATAGGTCTATACCATTGCTTCCTCCTAACTTGCCAAATTTCTCAACACAGTTTTGAGGTTGAAGGAGGGTGTATGTACCTTGGTGAACCAGTGATAGAATGGGAAGATCACTGTGACCTTTGAAGGAAGCAGAAATATTCTCAGCTGGAGCCATTTGACAAATCAAGAGCTGAAGACAATGGGGTGCTTTGAAAATAATGTGTGTCTTGAAGCCACTCAGTTCTGAGTAACCCATTTCTATCTTTGAAGAACTATTTGCCTTTGATAAGTCATTTCCATTGCTTCTGTTTCTATTTTCCTACTTAAAGCATGGAAAAAATGTTGTCAACTTCACAGACTTGTAAGAATTCAAGATAAGAAATATGAACAATTATCTGAGCCCAATAAAGATGAAACATTAATTGAATTAACCTTTCCTATGAAGGCATGAGGTTCCTTGAAGTAAAAGGTGTGTTGAGCTGTTACAGACAATCGTGAATAAGGACCAGGTGCTGGTGCAAGTTCCCATAACTTCCAGCAGCAAGGCTAGATAGCTGTTGAAAAAAATTCACTCAATCTGGGCCTAAGAATATTTTTATAATATTTCTTATTTTTATAAGAAAACTTTTGAGAAGGAAAGATAAATTGTTTTCATTGGATTTATACTACCTATAAGAAAGAGAGACAGAATAGCACAATGCGGGGAAAGATTTGTGATAGGGAGAGAGCTCATAAGGAGAAGTAAGTGTGGCTTCTTTCTGGTTGTAAGGAGAATGCTGCGCCTCCGGGAGAATATGATGGATCTGGGTTGTATGACCTTCAGGAATGTGAGATGCTCTTGCGTTGTTTGGAGCCTGTAACTAGTAACTAATTAATGTCTCCAGACTACCTTCACTCCCTCATCAGGTGCTTGCAACTATTCTCTCTCTCTCTCTCTCTCTCTCTCTCTCTCTCTCTCTCTCTCTCTCTCTCTCTCATCTTTTTTCTGTTTCTGTTGCCTTCCCTCCTTCTCTTCTTCCCTCCCCTTTCTTATCACAATTAACTCATACTTGAGCACGTTACTATATGTAATATCACCAATTTTAAATTAGCAGAAGAATAGATGAAATAGGGTAATGGTATAAAGGAAATTTCTACAATCTGTTTGCAACTTTATCTAAACCTAAAAATATTTCAAATTAAAAATAAAAGGTGTGAAAGCCAAAGCTACATAGGTCTAATAAACATAATATTTTTGTTTTCCATATAATTTGCCAAAGCTATTTTTGAATTGGATATAGGACTTACATCTCACCTCATCTTTTTAGCTAAGACATAAGCACCAGTTTTTAAAATAATGCATCATAACCAGTAGACATTTACGTTAAGCTCAGATATGTTGTAGGTATCCTTTATTAGATGCTTTTTAAAATTTAAAACTTCTCTTCATTCAAGACTTATCGCTGAAACCTTTAATAACAGATGTATTTTGGAATTCATAGTTTTTCAGATTTTAGGAAACAATTATAAAACATCTTATGAAGTCTTGGACAGCACCATCTAATGATACTGTAATTCTATAGCAAAATTATGAAGATTCAAGTAAATGAGATAAAGAATTTCTTCACACTGGGTCAGGGCCAGTTTTCTACCAATAAGCATTTTATTTTAGATTTTAAAGTTATAGAGATTTAAGAATCTAGGATAATAGATTATACATATGCATACTGAAAATATTCCTAAATTATTGTCAACCAGTATTTGACTTTCTTTAGTCTTCCCCTGCTGTGTCTATATACAGTCATTATTTTTTTATCAAAAAGAGAAAATAATTGTACTTTATTTATAAAAGTGAAACTAAAAGTTTAAATTATACTTTTGTCTATTTTGACAATTCTGTGCATGCTGTCTTCTAGGGAAGAATTATTCCATCCTTACCTCTGTTTATGTCCTAAGCATATCATAGGCTTAGTTAAGTTTTTCTTGTGATAATAAATAAAAAACAAATGAACAACAATAATAACAACAACAACAACAAAGCAGGTCACTAAATATTCCTGAAATTTACATTTTACTAAGGACAATTTTATATTCCTGACTATTAAGTAAATATAAACTGATTTTAATTTTGTTTTACTGATTTTTTGGCATCCAATAATAAAATTGTTTAAAGAAATGCATATTTCAATTTGAATAACTTGAAAATCTTTGAGTCCTGACTTTTTCATAGATAAAATTAATTTAGAAGCAGCATTATTGAAATCAGGCATTCTTTTCAAACTAAAAATTCCAGATGTTTTTTGTCGTTGCCTATGACATTTTCACAATCAGAATAAATTGTGTTTCCAGAATAATGTAATATAGATTGAAGGACTGAATAAATCTCGAGCAGTAGAGATGACAAAATTAACATGCTGATGACATTTTAATGTTTAAATATAATCAGAGTGGTATGGATCATGCCTCCACCAGTTCTAACATGATTCTATTCTTTAATCTTTTTCTGAGACGAAACAAAATACAGACAGATTTCAGAATGCATATAAGCAGAGTGTGCTTCGGTCTTCAGGCATGCTGGTTAGGATGCATCTCGAGTGATGTTTAGGTTCACCCTTGCCTGTAGATATTTTATCAAAGCAAAATGAGTTATACATAAAAATCCTGGGTTAAGGGCAAATATTTTGTTGCACTTTTTTTTCTGAAGGTAGCTGTTGGTTGTTTAACCACAATTACCGTTTTATATTAAGACAATTTCTAATCGAAGTACGGAAATTAGTATGTTCTGATGGAACAGAGTGAACAGCTGCCCTTCACCTACTCTGACAAAAACACTTAAATATATAAATGAATTACCAAAGAAATAAATAATCTTCTTGGACGTAAAATGAGAAAAACATATCTGGTAACTATAAAACACAAAAGGTACTTCTTTTTCAAAAGGTATAAAGCAAACTCTTAAAGCCAAATCTATTCCAAAAGCAAAAAAAGAAAACCTAAAAGCATTATCTGAATATACACGTAGGTTGAAGATTCGTATTGACCGTTAACAAAGTTGTGTGTTCCCTGTCTCATAGCATTGTAGAGAAGAATGAAAGATGAGGAAATGGAGGAATGATAATACATCTTTTCCCATTCTCTCATGGACAAATCAAAATGACACGTTTAGAGGAGGTGAGAAGCAATAATTGACTTAGCAAGACATAGGGATAGACAAATACTGATTACAAAAGAAAAGTGGTCTCCTGAGCAATCATTGCTCACCACAGTACAGCTACAGAACAAACAGTTTTCATATTTGATTGTGGATCACCTGTTTTGGAAACAGTCTATTCAGAGACATAATGTTTTAAATTGATAATTTTTTAAAAAACCAATGGTTTGATGGGGGAGGCTTCATTACTGGTCTTATTATAACTTCCAAAAGTGTAATAGCAAATCTGTTATTACATTCACCAAAATATGGACCAGGCACAATTCTTTGTTTCCAAGATTTTATTCCCAACTTTTTTTTTCTGTTTCAGCCACTGTCAGCCATCTGATGTTTCTGAAAGATAACATTAATACGATAATGCTGTTTAATGCCTTTCCAACAGCCACTCTAATTTCAGGATATGTTCAGCAAGGCCACTCCTTCATGTTTTTGCCTGTGTTTTTATGTCAGAGTGAAATGCTTTCATTTGCCACTAAAAAATGCTTCTCAAGGATGGGCAAAGTGATTATTTTTGCTCTATAGTTACACCAAGTACAAGCAGGGCCCAACAAATGGCTTGTATATGTTATAGGAGAATTAATTCACTCTGGCCCACTATCCTATACCTTTTTTCCCTAGTGAAATTAAGCAACCATGATTTCTCTTGATCAACTCTAAGAGGAGAGAGAAAACAAGAGAGGACATATTGTCTTTCTCTACTAGTCTCATTGGTCCAATATCAGAACAGCTAGCAATTGGCAATCACTTGGCAAAATGAAGGGAAGTGGAAAATTTGAGAGTGTACCATGATTCCTCCTCTATAAGTGTGTCTCACAATTCCACATCAAATGATTTGCTAGAATAATCTATTCTTATTATCAAAATAAGAATCCAGAGAAGCTAAAAACTGAACTTGACAGCAGAGTTTCAGTTAATACAGTTGTTCAGTTTCTGTCTCAGTTAGGACATTTTAGGAAACCCTGTAACCACCAGTCAGCAGAATGCTTTCAAATGTTACACCCAAGAGATGTAATTATGCAGTACATGATTGTGTTCCCCTTCTCTCTGTGTCTCTCTGTCTTTCTGTATCTCTCCTCCTTAACTCTCTGCAGTGACCCTCTCAGTACAGGACCAAGGAATCTTCAGAACATATCTGTGTTTTGTACTGAAAATCTAGTACAGTTGAAAGACAGCACACCCTTTAAGAGTACTTCCTGTTATCACCTGCTTTGGCCAATTGACGGCTCAGACACAAGTGTGGAGGTCTCTTAGTGGAGTTTTAGTTCAGTGAGGTCTCTTTTCCAGTCCTGTTTATTGAATTTGAAAACTACTATAGTTTTTTTTTTCTTTTTTCTGTAAGACAAGCTACAGAAAACAGAATTGTGATAGGAATGAGTTAGAAGGAGAGTTTAAAAAGTTTAAAATAGAGTTAAAATAAATCTAAACTAAATTTTTAGTTTGATACACTGACAAGACCAAATATGTTCTTTTGGAAAACCTGTTTGTGGGAGAAAAGATTATTTAAAAAGATATCTTAGAATACTTCTAACCATCATACAATATTGTTACAGTTATCTAATACTTTTTTCACTAAGAGAAAAGAAATTATTCAAGGCCTTCTGAGTTTGTTTATGCAGTACTGATAAAACAGTTCATTTTTCTGTCATTAAAAAGTGAATTATAATTGCCTTTCTTTGCTATTAGTATCAACTCAAGTTGCATTTCTGAAGGGCATAGAAATTCTTATGGTCACTGTCATTGTTATTATTTCAGGCACCTCCAAGTGTGATACCAAGTCATCTAAGAACCCACTGAAAGAATCCACAGAATTCTTTTTTATTTTTCAGGTTTCTTTCTTTATAATATTGTGTGTGTGTGTGTGTGTGTGCATTTAAATTCCACTGGATAAGAACATATTCTGAGGTACCTCCAATTGTAATACCAAGTCATCTAAGAACCCACTGAAAGACTCCATAAAACAGTTCTTTTTTATTTTTCAGTTTTCTTTCTTTATATTTTGTGTGTGTGTGTGTGTTTGTCTGTGCATTTATGTTCCACTGGATAACAACATATTCTGAGGCATTATACTTCATTTACAACAAATTAACTGAATTAGCTTATATTAATTTTTAAACTATTATAAGACTAAAATATATGGCTCTTCTGATAGAATATCTTAACAAATTTTATTATTTTTTGGATAGCTTTCTAATAGTGGCTTTTATAACAGATACCTTAGAGTTATTTTGGTAGTGGATTAGGCAAAATATTTCATAAAAACATCCCTTAATATATTTCATGTTAGTATTTACCTTCATTGCCTACATCTTAATTCAGTTTATAAAAGTTTTAAGAGTGTTATTTTTAGTCTACTTTTATAATTCTTACATAAATAAATATTTTAGTATTCTAGGAGCATTAAATTTGGGATCTCTACTTTTACATTTGTTGCAAAATTTTGGACAAATTACTGAAAATGTATACCTTTATATTTCCTCTATAAATGGAAATGAAGACCACAAGAATGTTTTTATTTATGGATTAAATAAGAGACTAGCAGGAACAAGTTGAAATACCAACATGCCCACTCGGTCAAGCAGTCAAAGCACATGTTAAAAAGTTAGAATCAGGATGTCAGTCCCTAAAGAGATGTCAGACACAAATTGAGAGATTTTGAGAAAGAGTTTAAGTGGTAGTCAGTCTCCGAGGTGACACCCAGTGATCTTTGCTTGGTATCATTGTATACAATCTCCTAAATTAGGCAGACATGTCAAGAGAAGCCAATAGGATACTGTGGAAATGCCAACATGACTTCTGAAGCTAGTCATAAATTACCTGTGCCTTTTATTCCCATACTCTCTTAGATCATTTACTCTGTGTAAACCAGCTTTGTGGGAGACACTGGGATCAGTGAATGGACATTTCTGTAAGGCAAAATACTAACACCTCTCCATAATAGCCAGGATCATCTTGCCAGTCATGGAAGTGCCTCTCCAACTCCAGTCAGTTCTCAGAAGGATGGAGTCCCTGCCAACAGCATGACTGCAACCTTATGAGAGACCTCCAGCCAGGAGTACCTATCAAAATCTACAGAAAGTTTAACACTTTACTCTTGCTGATGATACATTAGAATGCCTCATTTTCATGGAACTTGGGAGAACGCATAAATTCCCCAGTCAGAAGCAAAGTTTATTACTCATAGCCACAACAGTATCCTAGGGTATTTGCTTTCCTTGAACTTGCACAAACCTCACATCCCATGGGACAATTTACAAAGAGGGCCAGGTAGTACTTGCACTCAAGTATCATGTAAATATCATGCTCAGAAAATTCTAATACTTTATCTCTATTTTTAGCTCAGGTGAAAGATGTAAATAGCTATCTTTGTCCTTGAAATGACAATTTATAATAAAGAAACTCAGTATTTGCTTTCATGTGATGCAAAAATGTGAGGGATCCATGGAGAATTACCTCTCAGTCATATCAAGCTAAGTCACTCTTAATTTGCCATTCACAGCAATTATGAAATAATAATTGATTACTGTTTTAAACTCAGAAAGTTATCTTTTATTACAGTAGAATACATTTCCAGTGGAATAACCAAATTAAATGTGCAGCTTGTTTGTATTTGCTTTTTGTTTAACCATCTTCCTCTACTCCCTACTCTCATGCTTGTCATGTGAACAACCTACTGCAGGGAACTTTCTCCAAGGGTCATCAGTAGAAGACTTTATTGCTTGAATTTATTCCTGTCAAGTCCAGCAATTTTTTTGGATGACCCACTGTCTTTCTCTGAAGGTGAGAACCAGTTGTAAAGATTTGTTTCTCTGAACTCAGATTTCTTACTGAATTTCAAACCACTCTCCCTAGCCAGAGTATATAGATAACTGAAATAATTTGGGATATTTTAATTGGATTCCTGTTCCCAAAACTCAACTTATAGAACAGGGAAAAACTCTTCCCATCACTGTAGTATGATGTACATTGCAAAATAAAATGAAATGCCACCAGTGGTGTTTATTTAAAGATATTCATTAATTATAAAAATTTTTATTAAAAGTCAATAACTTCTCAGTTTTTATAAGAATTCATTTATACTAGAATTTTAACTACTGTTCAAATTTAATTTATACTTAATTTTATTTACAATTTATACTTAGTAAAACAGAAAATGACTTTGCTAGATTCACTAATGTTTAAATGAATGCATATGGCAAAAATCTCTTTAAAAACAAATTGCTTTACCATTCTGATGAAGGAGTTATTAAAAATATCTTTTCAATTATTTTTTATAA